>PVJC01039933.1:0-16024 GCA_004026665.1 Murina feae | reverse complement strand
GAAGTTGTCCCAGAGACTCCTTACACTATCTTCATATTTTTTTATTCTTTTTTCTTTTGGCTTTTCTGGCTGGGTGGGTTTTGCTTCTTCATATTTCATATCTTTGACTTGATTCTTGCAATCCTCTCGTCTGCTGTTGGATCTCTGTATATTATTCTTTATTTCAGTCAGTGTATGCTTAATTTCTAGCTGGTCCTTTCTCATATCCTTGAGGGTCTCACTAAATTTATCAGCAGTCTCTAGAAAATTCTTGAAAAAACCTAATAACCGTGGTTTTGAACTCTATATCCAATTGTTTGCTTTCCTCCATTTCTGTCATTTGTGACCTGTTTCTTTGTCTCCACATTTTGGCTGCTTCCTTGGGTTGATAGAGTAGCTTTCTGTGCTAGGTGTCCTATAGGGCCCAGTGATTCAGCCTCCCCAATCACCTGGGGTGAACACTCTTGTTGTACGCCTTTGAAGGCTGGGTGCACAGTCTTGTTGTAGTTATCACTGGGAGGTATCACTGGGAGAAAATGACCTGCAGGCCTTTCTCCTCGTTGTTTGGGGTTTAGATTTTTTGGAGTTCTGTTCTAGCTGCAGTCCCTTAGGTTATGCTGCAGGCAGGCAGGCGCACAGCTTGGGTGGGGTTGTAGGTGGGGTGGGATGGGGTCTCAGAATCACTGGGGCAGAGCAACCCACAATGGCTGCCCCTCCACTGACTCCACAGCTTCTCCCGGATTTGGCACCTCCAAGCCCTGGGGTCTGCACACCCCTGAGTCCCTGAATCTCTGCATCAGTGATCACTGTGAACAGCTGCACTAGAACGCCACTGGTCTTCAGTCCCATTGCCCAACAGCACACATCGCATTCAGTGTGACCCCTGAGCTTATAATCTCCTTCTGAGCTGTGGACCCAAGCGCAGCCACCACCATCCTTTCAACCGCGCCGCCTCCATTCCGCGCGTCTGTACCTTTCAGTTTTGGCACCGGGAGCTTCTACTCAGTCTCAATGCACTCCTTCTCTTGCTTTCTAGTTGTAAAGCTTCCCCTCCCTTGGTTATGGAGGATGGCCATTTATCTGTATAGTTATATTTTTATAATATAGTCATGGAGGCTGCACATTTAGGTATATACCTCATGCCGCCATCTTGCTTGTTCCCCCATTTTAAGGTTTGTTAAGATCAAAAGTCACTAGAACAACCTAATACTTAGGTATTTGATTATTTTGTTTTCCCAGCAAAACATTGATTATGACTTTAAAACCTAGTAATTGCAAGAGTTAATTTTTTAAATTTTTACATTGTGAATATTCTTGGAAACAGGCTGTAACTTCTTCATGCTTTGAATCTTTCAGCTCTGCTCATGTCTTCTCTTATAAAGATGAAAAACTGAAGTGAGGACAACATAGTTAAAACACAGAGTATTATGCACTTGGTAGAGCAATTAGATCATAATAATTAAAAATAAGATTCGTGAATTTTTTCTTATTGAACTTCTAAGTCATTTTTCCTCTTTCAAAGAAAACCAGTTCTCATTTATACAGCAAATACATATAATGGCTATTAGGGGCTGGAATGGAACAAGACAATGTTCCCCAGCCTTTTAAATTGACTTCCCAGGTGTTCCTTTCTGGCACAGGTAAACTATATTAGCCTACACACCCACCATACTTTCCACAAGAAAGTTTTGAACTTCACTCTTCCCATATATTTTAAAAAATTGTTTTTACCTTTTTTCTCCATAATTTTTAGTCAATTAAGCTAGTTTTTCCTCTCTATAGGAAATGGATTATTATGTTTGAGTCATAGATCATTGCTGTTGCTAATACATAATGCCATTTGGAGATACTCATGTCCTATAAAGTTTCCAAGTTTACAATGTCTACTTGAATTTGTCAGGAGAACATTTGTCATTTCATTCAAGAGTAGGCCTATGGGTAATCATTTAATCAAAACTACTGCAATGATTGCCACTTGTACAGAAAATTATAAAGCTGCAACAGGAGTGTAGCCAGAATTGCCAAGTCTAATGCCAAGCTTAAATGGGCACTGCTTCTTTGTTATGTGTTGAGTAAGAATGAATACCACATCCTTAAATTTGGAGGAAATTTAAGAAAGAAAACCATTCTTTGGTCAGAACCTCATTGCCTAATCTTCATTTCCTCTAATTTATTTACATAAATGTACATAATGAAAATTCATAGAAGTCACATACAGAGAACATCTAATTGTGATTCATGCATTTGAAAAAAAGTTTTATTTTAGATTTGGGGCCTCTGATATATCATTTTTTTAAGAGTCAAGAGTTTTAAAAAGGCCATTGAAAAACATTAAATAGGATATTTTTATGCTTCATTATGATTTCATATATAACAACCATCAAATTTAAAAAATGTGTTGAGGAGATCATTTCTAAGATATCCTGTCCTAACATGTGAATAAGAGCTCCTTGGGAGGCAAGTTAGTATGGAAATAACTGCTCCTCAGGAAAGAAGCTTTGTTTTGAGTTTGAAACTCTATAAATGATGCTTTAAGAACATAATTCTGTCTTACTCTCATTGACTCTAAAGGATGGGAGGTTTAGTGTATTGCTAACTATAGAGATGACCCCTCAGGGTTGGTAGAGAAAGTAAACACAGTTCCTTAAAGAATACTGCAGTGAGGTCATATTCTGAAGAGAGATGATGACAAAGACAGCTTTAGCCTACTGTTTATTTTCTTTTTCAATAGCATCCTTTAAAAAAAATGAACTCAATTTTTAAGTTAGAATATGATATTCTCAAATCTATACTAATAAAAGCCCATGTGGCCATCACGCCCTCAGGCCATGGTGCCCTCAGCTGTAACTATCCATCAACAGGAGGCTGCGTGCGCGGTGGGCAGGGACTTGACGCTGCATGCTCAGTGTGGAGGCGGGTCCTGGTGGCTCCATGCAGCATGGAGGCGGGACCCCTGGCTCTGGCCTCCCTCTTTGGGGCAATCCATCCAGGAGCCCCTGATGGGTGGGCAAGGCCTACCTCTTTGGGGAGATTGATCGTGGGGCTCCCACACTGTGAGAGGGCACAGGACAGGCTGGGGAACCCTCCCACCCCCGCCTCAGAATGCACAAATTTCATGCACTGGGCCTCTAGTATTGATATAAAAAGCAGATCCAAATTGGTACCCACAAAAGAGGAATTCAGCCCTCATTTTTGGTTAATTAAATGATGGGTGGAACATGATTAACACTGGATCTTGAAATGTCAAATATATTTTTTCTGTTTGGAAATAAAGCATGTAAGTTTAGACCGCTATTCACATTGACAAAAGAGAGGCTAACTCCATGGCCTCGCTTCATGAGTGATGAAAGACGATATGAGTGGATAGGTTTTGGAGGGACTACCTCAAAAAGATCTGAGTGTGTTGACAGAATTTCACTAACTCACTGCCCTGAAACCAACAATGGAGCATGTTTAACCGCCATAAGAATGGATATTTTTTTCTGACAGGAAATCATCCTAAAAAGTTTCTTTTTCAAGTTTAATATAGTTCTTCAGGCTTTAAGGCCAGGATGCTACTAAAATTTGGCCCCTGTGAATTTTCTTACAGCAATGATATGGTGTCTACATCCACCGTATCGAGGACGGGAATGCCTGTATTTGGTCTGTGGAGTTAAAGCGAGGGAAACAGACTCAAATATATTCTGATCTTGGGCAACAGGAGAGCCAAGCTGATTAGAGGGCAGGGACCTGTAGTTCAGCTAAATTGAAGACCTATTTTGCTTAGACCAGAAATTATATCCAGAGAGAACAGAAAACTCAGGGAGGGGCAGGCAAGAACTGTGGAGCCAGAGAAGCTAGAGATGAAATACTTGAAAAGAGCAAAAAGAGAAAAGAAAAGGGAAGAGCGATTGCTCAGTGGTTGAGAGTCAAACACAGCAGGATTCAGATCCCGGCTCTGCCTTTTTCTGCCTCTGTGACTTCGGACAACCGTGGTTATATTATTTGCTTAAAATATTACCTGCCCCTCTCAACTGGGTCCTCTCTTCAGAGCCTTTCCTGGAGAAGGAGTCCCCCCTACATTGATATCAAGGTTGGCTATGTGGCTCACTTGGGTAATAAAATATAAGCAGACATAATAAAAATCATGTACAAATAGAGGATTTAAGATCATTACATTTTTTAAAATTCTTCTTTTTACTCTGCCATGAGGAGAGTGTTTTGTAGATGGGGTCCATTCCTTTGAGCCTGGATTGCAGAATAAGGACGACTTGTAGGAAGAGCCAGAGCCAAATCACAGACCTCAGCTGATATATTTTTTTTAATATGTATTTTATTGATTTTTTACAGAGAGAAAGGGAGAGGGATAGAGAGTTAGAAACATCAGTAACAGAGAAACATCGATCAGCTGCCTCCTGCACACTCCCTACTAGGGATGTGCCCGCAACCAAGGTACATGCCCTTGACAGGAATTGAACCTGGAACCTTTCAGTCCACAGGCTGATGCTCTATCCACCGAGCCAAACTGGTTAGGGCCCTACTGTGTTTTATTGGATAGGACACACCTTACCACTAGAATGATTTTGTGAAGCTGGAAGGCAAAATCCAAACCAATCATCCACTAAAAGTGTTTCAGGGGTTTTCAATATTAGCTGCACATTAGAATCACCTGGGCAATTAAAACAGACACTTGGACATTACTTCCAATAAATTAGAAAATAAACCCCAAAACCTTTGGGGCTGGGACTGGAAATCACAAATACAGAATAAATAAAACTCTCAAGATGATTCTAGTGTTCATGCAGGGCTGAGAACCATTTGGTTAAGAGGTGAAGAAGTCCAAGGGTGAGGAAGACTCTGGGGATGGGGGTAGATGAGAAACCAAGATGAATAGAGGAAGAGAGCATACTGACCAGTGCTTCTCAAACTTCAACATATGTGAGCATCACCTGGGTGTCTTGTTAAAATGCATATTCTGCTTCAGAACGACTGAGGTGGAGACTGAGCATCTGTGGTTTCTAACTAGGTCCGGGTGATGCTGCCAGCCCCTGGGCCACACTTGGAATAACAAGAAATTAGAGTAGATAAGCAGGACTTGTTCCCAGTGACTCCTAGACTACTAAAGCCTGAGTGACTCCTTCAAGGCTGAACGGGCAAGTCCATTTGGCTAAAACAAAGACAATAGCTGCCAATGGAAGGAATATAGTGATTTCTCATAAATGAGATGATTTTTTTTTTCATAATTTAAATTTATTCTAGAAGTTTCATCAGAAGAAAAGGAACCAGATTTGAGTTACCTTAGAGCAGATGACACACATAGAATTAGAAACTGAACATAGTTGGGAACCTTGCATGTTGGTCAGGGTAATTGCTGTATAAAGACCATGCACTCTAAGATAAAGTTGAGGCAACCTAGAGTATTGACACACAACCATGATAGGAACCAATTTAGAAAACAAAGTTAAATGCTCTCAAATGACATTTTTAAAACACTGGTATTACTGAGGTCATTTAAGTTGGCATCCAGACATGATAATAAAGTATATTAACTCACATAGTAATAACATTATGTCCTTCTTAATTTACTTACAATCCTTCTGATTAGCTGCAGGAAAAAACAGTATTAGTTGGAGGTTATATGTCTTTATTAATTCTCTAATATCTGCTAATTACCCATTTTAGCAAAAAGAGAGCAGTCCAGTGTTCAAAATTCTAGCATACAAAACATATCTTTGGTTTATTTTTATTACAGTTATATGTGTGATTCATTTTTTAAAAATCCTCACCCAAGGAGTGAGGATATTTTTTCCTTTTTTTTTTCTTTCAGAGAGAGAGTGGAAGGGAGGGGGGAGGGGGAGATGTAAGAAGGAGGAGAAGAGAAACAGAGAGAGACAGAGAGAGAGAGAGATTGGTTGCCTCCCACATGCCCCAATCAGGGCTGGGGATTGAACCTGAAACCAAAGTACTTGCCCTTGAGCAAGAATTGAAACAGTGACCCTTCAGCCAGTGGGCTGATGCTCTAACCACTACACAACTGGCCAGGGCAAGTTTTTACTTTCAGTAAGTGAAATTTTTTTTTTTTTTCATTTCTGGTATAGGACAAAAATCATGAAGGTGGTATTTGAATAGCCAAAGTTTTGAAAGTCTGGCATGGAACAAACATGAAACTACTTTGAAACCTGTGCTGTTAACAAACTTAAGTTCTAACAAATATTTGCATTGATTTATTTAGCAAAACCTGCACTTAGAATAGGTTTATAAAGACAAACCAAATTTAATCAACAAATATTTGCTTAAATAAAAAAGCAATTTTTAAATCAAAAATTTCTAATGTGGGAAGAAATTGATGATCATAAGGAAGACTCAACTATTGATCCTGGCTCTGCTTCCTATGACCTCATGGAATAATGCTAATACCCCATCCAAATAATTCCTCCAGCTATCCTATATAATAAAAGCCTAATACGCTAAATGTCCAGTCATCCAGTCATCCACTCAACCAATCAAAGCATAATATGCTAATGATATGCTAAGGCTGCTCAACCACTTGCTATGATGTGCACTGACCACCAGGGAGCAGATAGTCAACTGGTCAACTAGTCGCTATGACATGAACTGACCACCAGGGGTCAGATGCTCCAATCAGTAGGTTAGCTTGCTGTTGGGGTCTGGCCAACTGGGACTGAGTGAGATGGGCCAGACACACCCTGGAGCCCTTCCCTGACTGGGCAATCTCCCATGACCCTCCCTGGCCCCGATCAAATACCAGTGGGATCCCTTGGGTTGGCCTGTGTCCTCTTGCAATCTGGGACCCTTTGGGGGATGTCAGAGAGCTGGTTTTGGCCCCATTCAGCAGGCCAGGCCAAGGGACCCCACTGGTGCATGAATTCGTGCACCAGGCCTCTAGTTTGAAATAAGTTATTAAGATCCTTTGAGTCATCTCTTTAACATATAGAATATTTTTACTTCCTTAACCTGCACATGTGACATAACATTAAGCCCTGTCACCATGGTGTTAGAATACCCCAACATGCCTTTTGGCTTCCATCATCCTTTTTGTACACCCTGCTGTCTTATTGTTAATTTATTGCCCAGAGCCCCTCTTCTACACATATGCACCCTCTGATATCCCCAGCTTAGTGTCATCCCAATCAAGAGGCACATGTCTCCTGCTCCCCTTTGTCAAAGCTGGCCTGTATCATTTTGCTCCCTTTGATGTCTGAAATATTTGCACATATAGAAAAACTTATAAATATTTTCATCTTGATAATCTTTAATTTCTCACCTAAGAGAATGAGTTTTCTGGGAATTTGAGGGCCAGTGAGAGAGCCAGTAAGGGCAGGCCTACCAGCAATGATACTTCTTGGAATCTACAATTTTATTTTCTTTTGTTAATCCTCGCCTGAGGATATTTTTTCCCATTGATTTTTAGAGAGAATGGAATGGAGGGAGAGATGGATGGAAGGAGAGAGAGGAAGAGAGAGACAGAGAGGTGAGAGAGACTCTTCAATTGGCTCTCTCGCATGTGCCCAATGAAGGCTGGGGATTGAATCTGTGACCCTTCAGTGCATAGGCCGATGCTCTAACCACTGTGCTTGCTGGCCAGGCCCTAGCATCTACATCTTGACATGTCCAATTTCAATAACCTGGCCTTGGATAATAACTATGAGCATGTCTGTGTGCTTATGTTGGGATGCAAGCAGGCAAGAGGGAGGCAACGGTGTGTGTAAAGAAAGAGAGCTAGATAGGATGGTTACTGTTGATTAACAAGATTTCAAATACAACTATCCCAGGAAGTTACTAAGACAGGAAACCAACAAATATACCTTTATCCTAAAAGCCTATAAATAGGCATTAGCATTAAAATAACTTCCTAACTTGATCTAGTGATTGTCATCAACATCTTTTTCTAAGGATCCAACTAACATAATGTGGGTTAAATAGCATTGACCTTTAATACTATTTAATCCCATTGATTTCCCTCATTCTTGCTTCCGAGTTTACATTTTTAAGTGACATTTAGCGGTGCATATACTTAACAGCACTTAATCTTTTTTTAATATCAAGGGACATCTGTATAATAAAATGGTGTCAAAAGCAAAGAATGAAAGGAGAAGGGTGTTTGGTACTTTAAAAGTGAGGGACAATATCTGACAGAGGGATGCAGGGATAGTAAGAGTAGTCTGAGCCAACTTAGGCCAGGAAGAGAGCACAGACTCAAGTAGTGAGTTGCAGTGACCCAGTGCGTTGGAACTGCTTGGTCAGCCTGCACACAGCCTTTAGGGGCTGGAATGCACTGCTGCTCAGATGCTGTCTGCACTGGGTCCACATCACAAGACCAGTATCCATGCTCAGCTATACACAAGGCAGATCAGGACTTAGCTTTGTGCCTCATGCTTTAGCACACTTTCACCCCAGACCTCCAAGCCGTTCGGAAACATTGCTCCTTTCGTCTCTACAACATTCCATTGGGGGAGTTAAGTTACAAATATTATGAGGCCTATTCTACAGTTGAGAAAGCTGAATTACAGAAAGGTTAAGTGGCTTGCTTGAGGTCAGAAATGGGTAATAGAGATCAAGTGCAGACTGGAGGGGACCCAGCAGTAATTCCCAGGATACTTAAGCAGTCTCACTCCAAAATCCTTTCAGTGATTACTCTGTTTTATTCCCCGGGGCAGCAAATTCGCAAGTGCCGATAGAAAGCTTCTATGAGGCAATTGTACAGACAGGGTTCTTTCTCTAGGGGACATATACGATGCTGTTACTTTAGACTTCTCCTACATTTCAAAGGGGCAGAATTAATGACGAAATTCATCCAACACTGGATACACTCCACATTTAAAGTCAGAAGCACCACCTTGCAATACAGACAGCCACGCTCAGACATGCTTCTTGGAGAAGGTTTTGCAATGCAAGAAAACTCTTGGGCTTTCTGAAGCCACAGCCTAGATATAGTTTCTCTTCCTTCAAAGAGGAAACTTGAGAGGGGACGTTTAGAATACCTTCACAATCAGTCCTTTCTGTGAACAGTTTTGGCTTGAGAAACTTCAAAATGTTGTCCTCATTCTGTGGTTATCTTCATCTCCAAGTAAATCTCGAGAGCTTTATGTGAAAGGATCTGAGCCATTTTTTTGTGGATTCTTACACTTGAGCTTTCTTACTAACTGGCAGTCCAATGGGTTCACAAGGATGGAAGGAAATGGAAAGGAAAATTGGAAGTGTGCAGTTACTGTCATAGGGGAGGCTCATATTTCTGATGGGGACGAAGCTTACAACACCAGGAGTAGAAATTTAGGCTTTTTGAATCTGTTTTCCAGGATGAAAAGACCACTAAAATTATCTCCAGATTTCTGATCCAATTGCTTGCAATGTAGGTGACACTATTTTTTAAGAGTATTAACTTTTTTTAAATATACATTTTTATTGATTTCAGAGAGGAAGGAAAAGGGAGACAGAGATAAAAACATCAATAATGAGAAAGAATCATCGATTGATTGGCTCCTGCATGCCCCACACTGGGGTGAGCCTGCAACCTGGCCATGTGCCTGACTAGAAATTGAACCATGACCTCTTGGTTCATAGGTCAACGCTCAACCACTGAGCTATGCTGGCTGGGCTAAGAGTTCTACCTTTTGATGTATCTTTATAACTACAAGTTTTCTGAATAACATATGGTAAGTGATAAACTTCTTTCCAAAGATAAGAAATATTTTATTTCCTGAACCATTAAAGAACGTATATTTTCTTTAAACACATTGCTACCTTAAATGTTTATAATATTATTCATATAACTAAATTAGTAATAGTTACTAATTATTAAGCACATATTGCCTAACTGTATAAATTATATATGTATATATATGCATATATGTAAAGCATATAGGTATACAGAGAAAACTTTATTTAATGATTCTAACAGCCCTTCAATATAATTATTATTATTCTTGTTTTACTTATGAGGAAAAGGAGATTCTAAGAGATTCAAGGGCTCACAGCTATATATTGCTGACAGAATTATCTGACATCAAAGCAGGTGGTCAAATTTAAAACAAACAAAAACAAAAGATGCAAGTTGCTATTTATATACGGCTTTGTACAACTAATTCTGAGACAGAAAAGTACTATGAAAAAAACGCATTACCTAATTTCACTGTCAGCATAATCTATATGATATGGTGGACTAGAGTTATTAGGCCCAAATTTCTGATGAGGACTCTGAGGCTCACAAGATTGTAAACTGTTGCCTGTGAATTGTTTAATATTAACCGTATGTGCGATAGCAGAGTCAGAACTGTGAGAACTTACCTTTCTTAATTATTTAAATTCACTAAGAGAAAATCATTCCATTCTGGACATAGTTCCTAAAATCAGGGCAGAATTGTTCTTGATTGGGCCCTTGTACTTCAACAGGAAGATGGTACAAACTTTCCATGTTGATGTGCACAAGTGGTGGGTCTGGAAGGTGCACAAATAATCAAGGAAAATCAAGCAATAGAATCACAGTTGATGAGTCAGAAGTATCAAAACCTATAAATAGTAGCATTTGAGATCAACCAAAGAACTTGAATGCTTATATGCATAACTCATGGACACAGACAATAGGGTGATGAAGGCCTGGGGTGGGAGTTGGGGGTCGGCTAGAGGAGGTCAGTGGGTGAAAAAGGGGGACATATGTAATACTTTCAACAATAAAGATTAAAAAGAAAACTTTGCACAGAGTTCGGAAAACATTTGCTGCATCTTAAGTCCTGAGGGTTTTGGAAATTCAGAGTTTGGATGACTCCTTGAGTCGAAATGTGACTACTATATTCCTCCAAGTTCCATTACAGTTTTAGAGTCACTTCATGCCGGAACTCTCTATTTCCTTGACAGGTCAGTTTGTCTCCCCTGTGCCTTCTCACTGAAGATGGGCTGGTAGATGTAGAGCCATTAAATATTTCCCTATATATTAAAAATGTGGGTAGGTAGATAAGTAGGTCAGGAAATTAGGTAGCTAGGTGATAGATAGATAGATAGATAGATAGATAGATAGATAGATAGATAGATAGGATGATAGATGATAGATAGATAACACTACTTCTCAATCTGATACTGAGTTGCTATAACATTGTTTTTATTACTCCAATAGACTGTGACCAATGGATGCATTTTCTCATTCTGTATTGGTCCTCTCACAGCAAGCCTTCCATAGCAAAAAGGTTGCAAAGTCCCAATTTACCACTATTTGAATTATCTGCATTTCATCTGGCTTCTCCATTCAAATGCATTTTTAGTCCAAGAGCCCAGCAGTGTTATTCTTTTAATTCTATATGCCCACAGAGCTGAAACATTTGAAGTACAAGCATGGGACCGAATACTTTTCAATTAGATGTTGGCACATACAAACACTCCCAGACACTAACTGGCACCGATCAACTACCATTCATTGAGCTTAATGGATATACTCTAATGGCATGGCCAATGGTGGAGCAATTTTGGAGCCTGAAGAAATGTAGCAGCAGTGGAAATTACAGCCCACAGCATGACAAGAAGTCCTTCAGAAAGGTTTTGCACAATTAGCTTATTTCAGAAATGAAAAAAGCCAATTGGACTAATCTTCCAGATCTTGGCAGGACATTGATACCAATTGCTTTTTGTCACTCTTTACTTGCCTCTCTGTTTCCTTAGGTATGGAGGACCAACAACAAAAAAATCACTTTTTATCAGCGTCAATGAGTATTTGTATTAAAGCCTTTTGATTTGTGAACGCGCAGAATGGTGAGTCTTTATTTCCTTTTTTCCTCCTGAACCCTGTGAATTTTCAAGCTTCAAGTTATTTTTTTTAATATATAAAGTTTCTCATTAAATATTCTAGGTCTGTGCTTGGATTCCAATATCTTCATTTGGGTCTTATAACTATAAATCAAAAAATTTCTCTATTGTTATTATTATTTGCAAATTTCTAGTAGTCATTTTTTTATAGTCCCCATCCATGTTATAATTTCAAGTAAATTGAGCAATGAAAATTTTATAGTGCATCCTTAATTGTGCACTAGACTGGAACTGTTCATACAAATTCCAAGCAATTATAAGGCTTTCTGGGAAACATTGGCAGCAAACACTGGATTAAAAGCCAGATGGGAAACAGAGATAAGGAAAATCTCATGGAAATGTTTTTTTTTTTTTCCCCAAACTACAACGTTATTTTAAATTAACCTGGCCAAGGGGAAACATTTTCACATTGTTGCACAATAATGAGTTTTTGGTAAGTAATAGCAGTTAAATTGTGGGAATAATTTTATAAAGCTGTAACCCTTTGTTGTCAACTGTGACTGATGTTATAGACATTTGATGAATGAAACTCCAAGGATGTATTAGAGAATCCAAATTTTAAAGTGAAAAAGTGCTCAACTTCACTAATCACCAAAGAAATGCAAATTAAAACCACAATGAGATATCACCTCATATCTGTCAGAATGGCTACCATCAGTAAATCTACAAATGGCAAGTGTTGGCGTGGATGTGGAGGAAAGGGCACCCTCATGCACTATTGGTGGGAATGCAGACTGGTGTGACCACTGTGGAGAGTATTATGGAGTTACCTCAAAAAATTACAGATGGAACTGCCTTATGACCAAGTGATCCCTCTTCTAGGTATATATCCAAAGAAACCTAAAAGAAAATACACACCCCATATGTTCATTACAGTGTTATTTACAATAGTCAAGATGTGGAAGCAACCCAAGGGACCATTAATGGATTATTTGAGCCCAGCTGACATGGCTCAGTGATTGAGCATCAACCTATGAACCAGGAAGTCACGGTTTGATTCCCAGTCAGGTTGCAGGCACTCAATCCCCAATGTGGGGCATGCAGGTGGCAGCCCATCAATAATTCTTTCTCATCACTGATGTTTTAGTCTCTCTCCCTCTTCCTTTCTCTCTGAAATAAAATAAAAATATATTTAAAAAATAGATGATTTGCTAAAGAAGATGTGGTACTTATATACAATGGAATATTACTCGTCCATAAAAAAAGAGCAAAATCTTACCATTTGCAACAGCATGGATAGACCTAGAGAGTATTATACTCTGTAAAATACATCAGTAGGTGAAAAACAAATGCTTAATGATCTCACTTATATGTAGAATCTAAAGGATAATATAAATGAATAAACAAAATTGAAATAGGCTCATAGACACACAGAAAGTGGACAAGTGGTTGTCATAGGAGAAAGAGGCTGGGGAAGTGAGTGAAAAAGGTGAAGGGATTAAGAAATACAAATTGGCAGTTATAAAATAGTCATAGCAATATAAAGTACAGCACAGGGAATATAGTTAATAATATTCTAATAACTATGTATGGTGCCTGATGGGTACTAGGAATATCAAGGGGAACACTGTATAAAGTATATGATTGTCTAACCGCTATGTTGTACACCTGAAATTAATACAAAATAATATTGAAAATGAATAGTAACTGAAAAACAAACATAAAAGTGAAAGCTTTAAAATTTAAAAATGTGGTTCATCATGTATTAAAGGTAGAAATTACATGGAAATAGTAAGCTGAACTTAAAATCTTTGACATAGAGACTGTGATGCACATATAGTCAACTTACACTAAAAATATTTTAACTGCTTGAGAACTTAGGGTAAAGATTATCCATTTAATAGAGGAAATATCTCAGTGGACATAGTCTGCCACCCACTTGAGCTCATGTTTATAACACTGATGTGTCAAGACCCCTCACTTGCATGGACACCATCCCTAGAAAAATTCTTAGCAATATGTTAACGTGTGTGTGTGTATATATATATTAAATTTGAGAGGAAAGATATTTTAACTGTAATTGGTTAAGACTATTGTCTCATTCTATTCTGGTTTGCCCTCCATCACACTTTCCTCTTGTTGGAGGGGTTTGCAGTGGCCACAAGAATTTTTGGATTCTGGGTAAGTGAAAGTTCAATCTGGGAGACACTTATTGGATTTAGTCAATACATTTATGTGAGATGCAGTATACTTTATGTATGATTAAATTAGCTACTGTCTGAGCCTAGAAATGGCTTCTGGGAATAGTCCATGCACACTATACCTTACCAATTGTTATGGAAACATGAATGCACAGGCCAGGAGCACTATTGATATACCTTGCCTTTCCCTAGTGGTGGAGAAACACAGTTTAAAATGCATGTAGCAAAATAGAGATGGACTCATAGATAGAGAGCAGGCAGATAGCTCTGGTGCGTGTGTATAGGGGTGTGAGTGCTGAGTGGGGGAGAGAGGAGGGATTGAGAAGAAGAAGAGAGACAGAGACGTCCTGGACATGGACAACAGTGTGAGGATGGCAGGGGTGTGTGTGTGGTGGAGGTAGAAGACGTCATCGAGGGGATAAATGGTGATTAAAAAAGTAAAATAAATTATTTTTAAATAAAATGCATGCAGCAAGGAGCTAGCCAACAAGTGTGTAAAAGGTATTTGGACTTGAAAGAATAACTGCAACAAATTTATTTATAGAATAAATAGAATAATCATGCTTATTAAGAACTCCAAGTCATATTTTTCAGAAATTGGAAAAATAGCACAAACATAAACAAACTGCAGAAATGTATTCAAAAAGTTGGTCAGGCTCACAGACAATCTTTCTTTAAATACTAGGGGCCCAGTGCACAAAAATTTGTGCACTCGGGGTAGAGGGAGTCCCTCAGTCCGGCCTGTGCCCTCTCACAGTCTGGGACCCCTCAGTGGATGTCCTATGATGGCCCCAGTCTGCCAGGCGCCTTCTGTGTGTGTGTGTGTGTGTGTGTGTGGCCACTGGGGACCTGCCCCCAGCCACATCAGAGGCTCGGAGCAGTCCTCCCATGTGTGTCTACCTGCTGGGGGCCTGCCCCCAGGCACACCGTGGAGGCTTGGAGCAGGCAACCCCTCTATGATGATCTCTCAGACTCTTGCCCTCCCCTGCATGTTGTTCTCTTTTTTGAGCTGTGGCCAGGGCTGGGTGCGGCCTGCCTCCCAAGCTTGCCTACTGCCCATCTTCCTCCAGCCACCAGAAAGCAGGGAAAACCCCGCCTCGTGGTCAGGCCAGCCTTTTCCTGCTCCCTGATCCCCGGAAGGGGTCTAGGGAGCCACCAAGCAGGACTCCAGCCCCCAAGAGCTTGCTTTCCCGCTCCCCAGTGGCCCCCAAAGGGCCTGGGGAGCCGCCAAGCAGGCCACCGACTCTTTCCCACTCACTGGTCCCCTACTGCCTTCCTTTTCCACTTCCCGGTGCCGCCAAGGGGTCTGGGGAGCTGCCAAGCAGGCCCCTGGCCCCTGCAGCCTTGCTTTCCCGCTCTCCGGTGCCCCGCAAAGGGCCTGGGCAGCTGCCAAGCAGGCCGAGACCGCCCCACTGCCTCTTTCCCACTCCCCAGCTCTCCACCTTGCTTTCCCACTTCCTGGTGCCCTGCAAGGGGCCTGGGAAGCCCACCAAGCAGGCTGCCGACCCCTGCCACCTCTTTCCCACTCCCCGATGCCCCTCCAAGGGCCTGGGAAGCCCACCAAGCAGACTGCCGACCCCCTGCCTCCTCTTTCCCGCTTCGTGTTGCCCTCCAACCCTGCCGTCTCTTTCCCACTCACGGGTCCTGGGTCCTGCGCTGTCCCGCCCTGCAGCTGCTCTGTGCACTCGGGAGGTCCCTCAGCCCGGCCTGTGCCCTCTTACAGTCTGGGACCCCTCGGGGGATGTCCACCTGCTGGCGTGCCTGACCAGGCTGGGTGAGGGGCTTTAAGGCTGCCCACAGCTCCCATTGACCAACGTCCCAGCAAGGCCGGCTGGACGCAGGTTTCCTATAATTGATGCTGTTCCTTTAAGGCGAGGCCTTTTACTAACGAAGCCTCCTCTCTGCCTCACCTTGTGGCTTCTATAATGAAACAATTGTTACACTTAATTGTTGCAAATGTGCGTTTTGCTTCAGGCCAAAGGCTAAGGAGCCAGCGAGCAGGTAGTTTTGCTTTCGCTCCTGCTGCAACGGACGCTGCCTAAACGTTTACTCAGGTCCGTGAGTGGCGGCCGCCATGTTGGCTGGGCTAATTTGCATACAGCCGTTCTGATTGG
>PVJC01039932.1:0-15989 GCA_004026665.1 Murina feae | reverse complement strand
TATTGAAGATACCATATTAGCATAAAGTTATACTGAATTTCTTCTTCTGGATATTGAAACTTTAATGAGAATTTCTCCTTTAGATCTAGTCAATCTATGTAGATGCTAAATACTTTCTTAAGATAAATATAGTTGATGTCTTCATACTGTTTATTTTACTGCTCCTGCTAATGCTACATTACAAATTCTGCATTTTTTCTAGTCAAGATGAAAGAACAGAAAACAGTTTACTATCTTTCTTGAAATAATATTCCCATCAGCTCCCCCAAAATCCTTGAACAAAATATAGAAAACAATGATTTTGAAGACACTGGACCTGAGATAACAAAAGTCAGTGATTCCTGAAAGATAGAAAACAAGCAATATGAGCCTTATGATTGCCCTAAGATTGCCCAGCTTGCTGCCTTGAGGAAGCTTCTAGTCACAGCTCAGAGAGGGAGAACCCAGGGAACTTCCTTAATTGAGGAGAGGAAGCTGAGAGGCTGGGAAGACCCAGGCAAGAGTTAGAAACACTTGCCTGCTGGAGAGGAGAAAGTTGGACACAGAATCCTGAAGATCTGTAAAGACCACCTGCAAATATTCAGCAAAGGACAGATCACAGCATATATGTGAGGAAACTACTCAAGGATGAGGAAAGAACAATGCAAAAATATGTCAATGAACAGTATATGTTGTTCACAGAAGGCTAGGAATGCTCCAGCCAGAATAGAAAAACTCATAATTCATAGGGCATTGGGTAGAATACCCAGAAATTTCTTGACTAAGAGTGGGGAATAATTACCCCTAGACAAAAGCTTTCTCTGACCCCACCTAACAGATCTCAAAAGAAAACCCAAAAGGAGCAAATTGTTTCCAGAAAACTTTATTGCATCTCTGAACAAAGTTCAAGAATATTTACAGGACTAAAAAAGTATCCAGCACCAAAAATAAGGCAAAATTCAAAATGTCTGTCATCTAATAAAAACTACAAACTATGAAAGGAAGCATGATGAGGAGAAAAATAAATTAATCTAGACTGACAGTCATTAAAATTTGGAACAAACACATTGAAAGTTATTATAGCTGTATTTTAGACATTAAAGAATGTTTAGAGACATGGAAGGTAAAATGAAAGAAAGCATTAGTGAAATTGAAGACAGAGTAAAAACTACTTGAAATAAGACAAAGAAAGATCAAAAATTAAAAAGATGAATGGAGCATCAGTGAATTGTAGGACAGCTTCAGGAAGCATACTACATATATTATTAGAGTTCTGGAAGATGATGGTGAATAATTTTAAAAATTAAAATTAATGAATAACACAAACCCACAGATCTAAAGTAAAAGAAACTTAGAATACTAAAAAATATGATACCCTGTCAGACTTAGACTACTATACCCAGTAAAAATATCTTTAAAAAATGAATGCATCATGGACACAGATAACAATGTGTTAATTGTTGAGGGGAAGAGGGTTGTTAGAGGTGGAAGATGATATGGGGGTGATAAAGGGTGATGGAAAACAAATCAAATTAAAAAATGAATATAAAATAAAGACTTTTTGAGAAATAAAGCTGAAGCAATTCATCAGCAGTAGACAGCACTATAAGAAATGATTAAGTCCTCAGGCAGAAGAAAAATGACACCAGATGGAAATCTGAATCTATGCTAAGAAATGAAAAACATCAGAAATAGTAAGTACATGAATCAATATAAAATATGTTTTTAATTTAAAAATTTCTTCAAGTAACATTTGATTATTTAAAAAATAATACTAATAGATTGTGGAGTTTATAATATATGTAAAAGTATAATATATGATAACACTTCAAAGGCTAGGAGGGGATAAATAGAAGTATGCTATGCTTCTCAAGGTTCTTATACTCTACTAGAGGCCTGGTGCACAAAAATTTGTGAACTCTGGGAGGTCCCTCAGCCCAACCTGTGCCGTCTCGCAGTCTGGGAACTCTCAGGGGATGTCCACTTGCAAGCAGGGAGCAAGCCTAAGCTGCAGTCAGACATCCTTAGCGCTGCTGAAGAGGCAGGAGAGGCTCTCACCACCACCGCTGTACTGGCAGCTGTCAGCTTGGCTTGTGGCTGAGCAGAGCTCCCCCTGTGGGAGTGCACTGACCACCAGGGGCAGCTCCTGCATTGAGTGTCTGCACCCTGGTGGTCAGTGTGTGTCATAGTAACCAGTTATTCCTAGTCATTCTGCTGTTAGGGTCAATTTGCATATTACCCTTTTATTATATAGGATAGAGGCATGGGTGGGGGCTGGCTGTTTACCCTGAAGGGTGTTCTGGATCAGGGTGGAGCGTCCTGCTGGGGTGCCTGGCAAGCCTGGGTGAGTGGCTGATGGCTGTTTCCAGGCTGGCCGCAGCCCCAACCACCCAAGTTCCCATTGAGTCCGGCTGGAAGCAGGTATCTGGGGTTTATTTACCTTCTATAATTGAAACTTTGTTGCCTTGAGCACAGGCCACAGCCAGCCTAGGCAGGCAGCTTCCTCCATCTCTGGGGCAAGGAAGCCTCCTGTTTGCTCTAGCTCTGTGGCTGTTGGCTGCCATTTTGATTGGGTTAATTTGCATATAGTCGCTCTGATTGGCTGATGGGCATGGCTTGGGATGTAGTGGAGTGACAGAATTAGCATATTACTCTTCTATTAGATTAGACTAGAGCCCTGGTGCACAAAATTTGTGCACTGGAGAGAGGGGGTGCCTCAGCCTGGCCTGCACCCTCTTGCAGTCTGGGAGCCCTTGGGGGATTTCTGACTGATAGCTTAGGCCTGTTCTTTGTGGGGAGCTGGACTGAGCTGCCAGTTGGACATCCTTAGTGCTGCTGTGGAGGCGAGAGGGGCTCCCGCCATCACTGCTGCACTCGCCAGCCATGAGCCTGGCTTCTGGCTGAGTAGTGCTTCCTCTGCGGGAGCGCACTGACCACCAGGGGTCAGATTTTGCATTGAACGTCTGTTCTATGTATCTGTGATTCTGGTTCTATTTTGTAGTTTATTTTATTCATATAAGTGAAATCATATGGTATGCGCCATCCATGCTCCTAACTTTTATACTCATTCTTACTCCAGTGAATTCAAAAGGAAGGTGAGTAACAAGAAAGGCTCCAGGCAACTCGATGCGTTGGGCATGGAGAAGTTGATGGATCTGACTTTGTAGAGAAAGCTTATTAGTTCTTAATTGTTATTTGTCTATTTAATTTCTTGTCTTCTAGAGACTGCTTCTAATGCAGCAGTTTAAAAAATTGCCACGTGCCCCAGGGATGTCCCTGCAGACCACTAGTCTGATACATAGGCCAGGACAACTGAGCTTGGACTAATCCTAATCCAGGGTTTGCATCATGTGAGCTGTTGCTGCCTTTATTTCATTATACTTTGACTGGACCCCTAATGGATTTGGCTTCATAAAGTAAGGAAAAGAGGGGAAGAAAGCAATTTATTCATGTTTTCACTGGAGCTCACTGCAGACATGAAATTTCTCTAAAAATGCAAATCATTTGGTGCAACACAAGTGAAACTGGGGAGCTAAAGCTCTTAGAGGAAAGCGCTTTCCCAGGGCTAATGTTTTTATGCCAAGTGATTGAATAAATTGATCCATTTATTACAACATCTTCACTTAAGTATTTTATCCCTAGATAAATGTGTGTAAGGGTTCTAGAGGACTTTTCTTTATCGCTACGAAAATTGATTACACTTGTTAATTTGGCTTTTAATCTTAGGTATATCAAAATAAGTACCGCAAACAAGTGTAGAATAAATCAATATAGATCTCTTCAATATCACACTGATCAAAAAAGGATTTAGTAAGACTCTAAGATGTAAAATAGTAATGTACAAACTAAGCCCTTACTGATAAGCCCTTGTACATGTAATATGACTTTGGACGAGCTCAGTGTCTGAAAGAAACTATTTCTGAAAATAGAAATGGTGCACTTTTGTTGCATTAAGGAAAAATCCCCAGAAGGCCTACCTATCCAAGGTATCTAATGTGAACATTCATTTTTAAAAGATTTCTTATCTTTTGTTCAGCCATTCTTATTAATTCACGGGACACCATATCACAGATTTTTTTATATATGCTGCATAAAGTGAAAATTATACTTAACCAGTGTAAGGTTGGTCATAAAAAATAGATAAAACAACACTCTTAAAAGCCAAGATATCACAAGGAAAGGCTATCAGTCATTCTTGTAGAGAAGGTGAGGACAATGAGAAATAAAAATCATACACAAAGACTCCTGAAATGCTACTTAGACAAGGCCTGGGCTATTACGACATGTGCTTTGCAGCACCCAAGCAGCTCGCCAATTGCTCGGCCAGCACTCTTTTGATTAGTGTATTTCTTATTTCACTTGTATAATAACGAAAGAGACAGAAATTCAGGCTACTCCATTCTCAGAATGACGCAAATTTTAACTTTTCCAGTAGTGGGTAGAGTTTATGTTGAACACACACTGTGTCTCTCAACTAGTAACCTCTATTCATTTGTCATTCATTCAGCAGATAGTCATTGAGCACCCAGCAAGTGAAAAACATTTGTGGGATAGATTCTAGGGTACAGATTGTAGCAGTGTTCAAGTTAGATGGGCTCAGGAGTACATGGTAGAGGGGGGCAGTGGGGCGCTCTGTCTCCAATCACAGCTTTTTCTTTGGATTAGTGCCTGGACTTCAGGGGAGAAATGAGAGTTTTATGTATAATTTCTTAAAGCAATTAATTTAGAATAATCTAGTAAGGAGCACAGGGTTTAAAAAAACCCCACATTAAGGCATTAATATAAGACACTTAAATGCTTGTCTCACGAAAATGTGACTGCTGGGTTTTCCATTGTAGGACTCTTTCCATTGTAGGATTCTTTGATAGCTTGGTTAGTTGGTAAAAAAATTTGGAAAGTGGAGAATCTCTGTGTTAGAGGTCGTATCCTCACCATCTGCACATTATCCATCTGTGCATATGTTTTGACTTTAGATAAGTAGAAGTCATTTTTGAAAACCCTTCTAACCACTGAGAAACACTGGCCAGGGCAGAAATGATATTTTTTTATGCACAATTGCTTCAAATAATTTAAAAGTTAAGTTTATATAAATACTTATTTAGTGTTTCTTTCCTGTCTTTATAAAAGAAGTTTTCAGCTACACAAATTATCTTAATTTTTAAAAATTCAGTTGTATTAAAGAGCAAAGAGAGTATCCTGTCCCCTTTCCCCATTTTAGTTCTGTAACTGCAGTGTGCATGGGCATAGAGGGAAGAAGAGAGAAATAGCAGAGTTGGAAGGATGTTTTTCCTTACTACACAAATAATCTCCATTCAAATTTACCTTCTTTGGCTCCATTACACTGTGGTTTGGGGCAGGGGGGAGGAAATATGTCTTAAAACCAGACATATTTTATGTGAAAAGACCTACATACATTATGCTTTAATAATGGGAAGAGATTAAAAATGATAATGATGCATATTCAGATGATGAAAGTTACTAAAAAAAACTATTTTTATGGCTAATCCCATGTGGATGAATTAAGGTAAAGAAAAATATAAAAATAGGCTTTTCAGTGATAAGACTATCATATTTATATGTAATGTACAAATATTTAATATATACATGATATAAATATGTAGACATAATATAAACACATTTTAATATGTTAAATACATATAATCTAATATAATAAAAGAGTAATATTAAAATTGACCGTTTCTACAGGATGCCTAAGCCATGTCCACCAGCCAATCAGAGCGGCTGTATGCAAATTAACCCAGCCAAGATGGAGACTGACAGTCATGGAGCTGGAGTAAGCAGGAGGCTTCCATTGCACCAGGAATAAACTTTCTGCCAGCTGGCTGGGCTTCTCCTGGCTCAGGCAACATATTTGCAACATTGTTTCAATTATAGAAGCCTCAGAGCTGAAGCAAACAGCAGGCTTCCATTGCACCAGCGATGGAGGAAACTTAGTTAGATGTTCTAACTAAGGCAACATTCTTTCAATTACAGAGCCACGGAGCTGAAGAAGACAGGAGTCTTCGTTACCTGCCTAGGCCTTGGCTTAAAGGAACAGTATCAATTATGGAAAATAAATAAACCCCAGAAACCTGCTTCCAGCCAGCCTTGCTGGGACATTGGGTCAATGGGAGCTGTGGGCAGCCTGAAAGCCTGAAAATAGCCCTCAGGCCGCACCCAAGCTGGCCACACTCCAGTGGGATGAGGGACCCCACTGGGGGGCTTGGCCAGCCTGCAAACAGCCACCAGTCCCTCACCCAGGCTGGCCAGGTACCCCAGTAGGGACCCAAAACCTGAAGGGACTGTGGGCAGCCTGAAAACAGCCCTCAGCCTGTCACTCAGGCTGGCCACACTCCAATGGGGTGAGGGTGCACACTGGGGGGCTTGGCCAGCCTGCAAACAGCCATTAGCCCCTCATCTAGGCTGACCAGGCACGCCAGCAGGTGGACATCCCCAGAGGGGTCCTAGACTGCGAGAGGGCACAGGCCAGGCTGAGGGACCTCCCGAGTGCGCAAATTTTTGTGCACTGGGCCCCTAGTATAAATATAAAATACATAAAAAACATACAGTAATCAATCTTGCTCTTTTTATCTGACTTGAAAAGCTGGGAATAAAAAACTCAAATGGTTTACTTTATAGTTGTGGTGGGTTGCTCCAGCATCATACAGCATCTAATCACACATATTTAGAAGGTCAGGAAAATTATACATCAACTTGAACAGAGTCCCTTATATCTATACACCTATACTACCTATTTAAAATCTTTCCCTAACGTAGTCTCTGCCCTCATATCTCAGTTATATCTTACTTAGGCTGACCTGTATTTAAATATTGTCACATAGTTACACTTTACGATTTGCTATCTGTTCTCTTGCTCAACATTGAGTAGTATTTTTTCATTAAGATGATATATAAACAATGCATTTGGAATGATATTAAAGATGACTCCATGAGGTCACTTTTCCTAAACTATAAAGTATAAACTAAATGTAGTAAAGGGGTTTAAATTTTGGGAAGTAAAATGAATAAACAGTCTGTTTGTATTGACACTAGAGAGAAAGAATTTTATTAAGTCATCTGTAAAATAGTGAAAAAATAATAGGCCCCACTATAGACAGAATGTTTGAGTCCTCCCAAAATTCATGTATTAAATCCTCATACCCAACATGATGGATGATATCTAGAGGTGAGGACTTTGGTGATTATGTCATGAGGGTGGAGCCCTCATAGATGGGATTAGTGACCTTATGAATAAGGCCCCAGAAAGCTTTTCACAACTTCCACCACAATAGGAGACAGTGAAAGAACACCTATCTAAGAGTCAACAGTGAGTGCTCATCACTGAAACTGCCAGCATCTTGATCTTAGACTTCTCAACCTCCAGGACTGTGAAAAATAGATTCCTGTTGTGTATAAGCCTCCCCATCTATGATATTTTGGTTACAGCAGCTCAATAGACTGCTCTAAGAATTATGTAATTACTAGAGGTCTGGAGCATGGAATTCGTGCACAGGTAGGGTCCCTAGACCTGGCCAATAATCAGGGCCAATCTGTGAGTTGACTGGCAGGTTGATAAGGGCCCCTTTCACACCCACCTTGGCCTGGCACCGCCTGCTCACCTGCTCCAACATCCCGCTGTGGTCCTGCTCTCATCAGAACCCATTAGGGCCCATAGTGCCTCCACTGCCGCCTGCTGCCAGTGCCATGTTGCCGACACCCATCATGTTCCATGCTGGCCCCTGGTGGTCAGCACACATCTAACTCCTGGTCAGTTGAACTCCTGCCCAGGGGCGGAAGTTTGACCAACCAGCAGTTAGATGTATGCTGCCTACTAGAGGTCAGCGTGGAACATGGCTGGCATCAGTGACTGGCACTAGCAGCGAGGGGGGGTGGGAAGGAGGAATGAAGGCTGCCAGCCCTCATAGGCCCCTACAAGAGTGAGACCACAGAAGGATGGTGCAGCAGGTGAGTTGGTGGCACCAGGCCAAGGCAGGTGTGAATGGAAACTCTGGCTGGTGGCAGCAGCAGGCAGCCAGGGGAAGGGAGGTCCCAGCTGGCAGCCAGCATCTGCTAGGAATCTTACCTGTGCATGAATTTCATGCACTGGGCCTCTAGTGTTTTAATAAATGACACATTCACATGGTACTTCTTTTTTTGAAAGTTGGACAGTGAAAAGTCTATTCAAAACCCCTGATTCCCAACTACTTCTCCTCCCTAGAAGCAATCACTGTTTCTGTTTATCGGCTATCCTTTCAGAAACATTCCATGCATATGTAAAAGGATAAAAGAATATATATTCACATAAAAGTGAACCTACATTGCCATGTCATTATCACCCAAAGTCCACAGATTTATTTCATCAGGGTTCACTCTTGGTATTGCAATTCTATGGGTTTTGACAAAAATGTAATTACATGTACCCACCAGAATCATACAGAATAGTTTTGCTGCCCTCTGTGCTTTCCCTATACATCCTTCCCACAACCCTCATCCCTGGAAACCACTACTTTTTATTCTCTTGCATTTTCCAGAACACCATATAGTAGGAATAAGATAGTATGTTAGCTTTTCAGATTGGTTTATTTCACTTAGTAACATGCATTCAAGTTTCCTCCATGTCTTACCATGGCTTGATAACTCATTTCTTTCTAACACTGAGTAATATTTCATTTTCTGAATGTACCACCCTTTATTAATCCATTCTCCTATGGATCAAAGTAAAGGTTAAATTATATTATGCTATGTATATAAAACATCTTGGAATATAATTCTCTTTTCAGAAGAGATTTTAATGAAAATATAAAATGAAAAAAGATAATGGAAAACACAATGTGAAATAAATTTCTCAGACAAGACTTCTTTTCCTGCAAAAGCATTAGCTAACTTCTTAACCTGACATCATGAGAGAGCTCAGTCTTCAGGTCCTGATCCCTTTATTTTTCACCTACATTAGTCAAAGACCTTTTGTCCTAGGAGGAAAGGTAGGCAAGTCTCAAAATCTCCTGTGGAAATTGTTCTCAGGAGCAGGGGTTTTTAAGAAAGAAAACACAAGAAACCTGGAAAAGCGTAACAGACCTTAGAAGGGTGGGAGAATGCGACATAGTTAATTCCACCAAGACAATCAGATTTCATCTGAATATGTGTTTGCAATGCTCTAAATTGGAAATTTCTATTACTTCACTTATGAATCACTGAAAATAAGTGCCTGGCCATGCTCTGCCCAAGGTACAGTCACTGTTTTCAAGCTCAAAACAGATATTGATTTTCATTTCAAACTCTAATGCCAAAATTAGCAGTGTCAGGTTGCATTAGAGGTAGCTGGCTTACAGAGTTCAAAAGGAAACAAGCTGCATAGCCAGACTGCTTTTTCTGGGTTATTTTTTCTTCTCGTGTCCTAAGACAAGAAAGCATTGCATTCAAGACACCCTTCGGTTTTCTGGAGCCCAAAGAAATATTCAGTCCAATTCCTCAGTGCATCGGTTTCCATCAAGTGCCAGTTTGGGGGTGAATACATCTAATTTGAGGGTTATTACAGATTGCTTTGATTTTATTCTGCTGGGCATTTTGCTTATTTAGCTTTTGAAAACCCAAACTTTGTATAGCAGTTTGAATTGACAGAGCATTTAATCGACACTGCCCCATGAAGCGTGTGGGCAGCAGTCACTGAATTATGGCATCAGCAGCAAGTGGTTCCTTTTGCATCTGGGATTGACTGAATGGAAATAACTACAGACTGGGCTGGGGAGAGCTCCCCTCACAGGAAGCAGCTAGTCAAAGGAACAGGTAGAACCCTGTAACAGGAACTCATGGAGCAAATGCCCTCACACCTGTAATGAAGAAGGTTTTTGTTAGATGTCTCCCATGCAGAGCTGTGTGTGTGTGTGTGTGTGTGTGTGTGTGTGTGTGAGAGAGAGAGAGAGAGAGAGGGAGACACAGAGGAAGGCAGAGGAGATAGATGAAGAACAAATAGGTGTACAGTGGCAGAGGTTCCTCACAGATAGATTTTCCAGGACAAAGAGATTTATCTAGCAAACTAGGGGCCCAGTGAACGAAATTCGTGCACAGGTAAATAGGGGTGGGAGTATAGGTGGGGGAGGGGGAGGGCAAGCAGGGAGGTCCCTCAGCCAGACCTGGACTTTATCCAATTTGTGAGCACTCAGAAGTGCTACTGATGGCTTGGACCCACTGCACCTGGTTCTCTGCTCTCTGCCGGGCCTGTCTGCTCCACACTACAGAGATGGGCAAGCAGGCACTGCTGGGCAATGCCTGCAGAGTCCTCGACGGCTCAAGCTCCCTCATCCCCGCCTTGGCAGCCATGGCCCCAGACCAGCATAGGCCAGCCCAGCAGCTGGGATTCCCTGGTGGATCTCTCTGGCCACGCCCCCTGGTACCCAGGTCCTCAGCCCTGCTGGTCCAGGGCTGGCCAGGACAGCAGCTGGAATTCCTGGGTGGGTCTGGGTGGCCACGCCCCCTGGTTACCAGGTCCATAGCCCTGCTGGTCCAGGGTCGGCCAGGGCAGTGGCTGGGATTCCTAGGTGGGTCTGGGTGGCCACGCCCCCCGGTTTCCAGGTTCGTGGACCCTGCCGCCTGAAATCAATGGCGGCTTGCTCCTCCCATCCCCCCACCCCGCCCCTCCTGTGTGGCCTGCAGGAAGGCAACAGATGGCAGTGGCAGCGGACACAGGGAGACTAGCCTCCCTGTGTCTGCCTGCCGCCATCTTGGCTGGGCTAATTTGCATACAGCCGCTCTAATTGGCTGGTGGTCATGGCTTACCCCGTCCCAGAGAAACGGTTAATTTCAATATTATGCTTTTATTAGTTAAGATGCCTAAAAGTTTCCCACACTGTCTTCTCATGTACATTCTAGTTTCCCAAATGGCTCAGCACAGAGGTTGGTTCCTCCCCGAGTACAGTGTGGAGATGCAGTAAGGACCCCTGCTCAGCAGGACGGGTGGTGGCCTGTGTGCCCCCACAGGTGGCATGCGAGCCTTTCTCATCACTGCCACTGCCTGTTGTCATCTGCTTACTTGTCTGTATATGGGCTTTTTGATGGAAGGGATTGTGGTTTTTCATCTTATATTTCCAGGGCTTAGGAAATATCTGGCTTATAATTCATACTCAAGTAAAGGTTATTCCTGCAGGGATGTGAGGTGTGAGTATGTATTAGAGGTGGAGATAGAGAGTGGTCCCCCGCCCAACTCTTTCATATTTCAGGAGAGAGAGAATCTGAAAAGTGAAGAGGAAAGTAGAAATGGATTCCTTGTCATTCTTTATCAAAGGCCCACTTACCCAGATTCTGAGAGCAAATGCTTATTGAAATCAACACTCAGAGGCCTGGTGTGGGCGCTGGACTACCCCCCGATTTTGATCAAGCACTTGCCATATTCACACTGGGGATATCGGACAAAGGGTCTGAGAAGACAGTGGCAAAAGTTGGTGGACTGATGTGTAAGGCAGGAGTGGAGCGAGAGCCTGGACGAAAAAGGGCAGAGGGCACTCTGAGTCAAGTGAGAGAGAGTAGAAGAAATGTTTTGGCAAGAACCAAAGGCTCCTGGAAACAGAATAGGAACAGGAAATGGTGGCAGGTGGGGGGAGCACGCCTGGTCATGGAGCTGGGACTCCCACGAGGTGCTGGGTGTGGAGGGAGACGTTTCAGTGGTTGGTCACAGTGGTGTTCTTCGTCCGCTGTAGCAGCAAAGCCTGGCTGGGCAATAGATAGAGAAGAAATGAAGAATTTCCTTCCTGTGTTAAAGAGAGCTTCGCTAACGTCTGAACTCTGGACTACAGTTTAGCTAGTAACTACAGTCATGCTCAGTGCTCCACAGGTGGAAGGCTACCTAAACTACCCCTGACAGCGATCTTTGTATCTTTAGAAACCCCAGGCCTCCTGATACAGAACGAAGTGCTCTTCCGCCCACCCTACCTGAACTCACACTGCACTGATGTTTCCAATAATTGATGGAACATCATGGTCAAGTGTCGGGAGTGTGGAGTACATAAAGACTACTCGGTGGTCCGAAATATTTCGTGTCAGGTTTAGAATTCAAATGTTACTCTAAAGATGGTTTTGGGAAATTTTTTTTTTCTTTTGCCTGTCATGCTGGCCTCTAGGGCTCACACTAAAGCAAAGGGCACTGTTACCTCCCAATCTATTTCTCTTTTTGTCCAAAGAATATCACAACAGGAAAAACTATCTGCAAAGAGATATGTCTCTTTCTACATGGCAGGTGGGAAGCGCAGCTAGTTTACTCCGCCTAAACTCCCAGCTCAGCGACTGCCGTGAGAGAAAGCAGCTCAGCCTCCCGGAGCGTGGCGCTCATGTGTGTGTGCTAGCCTTCAGCTCGAAGCTCCTCTGTACCAGCCCTGGGGGAGGATAGATTTTTATAAATAAAATATTTGGGAACAGCAGTAGTCACAGCATTATTACAAACTTAAAAAATGATATCAAAGGGCCTGGCTACATGAAGTGAGCAACAAGTCAGTGCTTGCTTCTTGAAACCATCGGGGGCTACAACGCCGCACAGGACTTGTTAGGAGGCTCAAACAAGGATGCAGACTTGTAGGAGAAATTAGAGATGGTACAATGTCCTAAATTCCAAATATACTTCACCGATTTTCCAACTGGCTCAGCGTTAGGGTGTTTTTTTGTTTGTTGTTGTTTGTTTTTAATATATGTTATTGATTTTTTTACAGAGAGGAAGGGAGAGGGATAGAGAGTTAGAAACATTGGTGAGAGAGAAACATCGATCAGCTGCTTCCTGCACACCCCCTACTGGGGATGTGTTCACAACCAAGGTACATGCCCTTGACCGGAATTGAACTCGGGACCTTTCAGTCTGCAGGCCGACGCTCTATCCACTGAGCCAAACTGGTCAGGGCGGGTGTTTTTTATTTGTGAAGAAATTGCTCAGTTTGATGCTGAATCTAAAGGAATTAAAGTAGTCATGGTTTTCCATTTTGTTTGATCCTGTTGCCAATATGCAGCGCAGTGGACTAATGGTTTAAAGTATTTTCCATGTAATTCTAGTTTAAACCACAGTAGCACTTTTAGGGAATTTTGATGTGTTGGTGGAGGAGAGGAGAGGGTTCTCCCCTCAGCCCTCACCGAGGGGAAAGAGAGTGTGTTTAGAGAAATGCTGCGGGAGAAGAGTCTCTCACTGCCCAGTTCGGTAGGTGGGTCTGGTTTCTGCTCCCTTCCCGACGTGGTGAAGGTACAAATGGAAGGTTCTGCAAATGGAGCTCAAAGAATGACCCAGAACCAAGTCTAGCCTATTCCAGAAGCTTGTTTATCTCTGAAAGCTTCAATTCAAAAAGATTCTTTGGCCAAAGAACATAGATGCATAACCCATAGACACAGGCAACTGTGTGGTGATGGCCCGAGGGAAGGAGCGTGGGAGCTGGGTGGAGGTGGGCAAAGGAGGTGGGGAAATGGGGATATTTGTAATAGTGTCAACAGTAAAAATAAGTAAAAAAAGACTTTTGGTCTCGTTAAAACAAATGCATATCCCCTGCCTCAACATATTCTAGTTTACTAAAATTCAACTTTCTTGTTTTAACAGAATTAGGCTCTGATTTTCTTCAGCGAAGTCTTTAGTCAGCTTCAGATGTATATTTACTTTATCATGCTCATGCTTTTAAGATCTTATTAGAGAGATATTAAATCTATGAAATTTTAAGTGATACATACTATAGGTAGCATTAGCAAACCAGAATAAAATGAGGCATCTGGATTTTGGCCAGAAGGTATTGTGGTTAGACTATCAAAATTTTAACTGTTGAGGGAGATGTCCATGAGAATACAGGGGTAGAACTCTAACAGGATTAAGAAAAGTTGCCTCTATATGGACAAGTTTATTTTCAATATAAACTAATCATTTTCTGTACCATTTAATCACAAATACATTCTTAGATGGCTGGCAGCTGCATGGTGCCTTTATCTCTTTTTATAATATAGGAAATAACCCTCAATTACACAAATTGGAGTAGGTCAATTAAAGAACACAAGGGCATAAAGATTATGAAAAGGATTCTCTTGTGTCACAAATTATTCATGAAAAACAATTCTTCCTCTGCTATTCTTTAGTAATTGGCAATCTTTCTAGAACAAATATATTCAAGTAAGCTTCCCATGCACACTTTGTACAATGCATACATAATCGATGTTGAAATAAGAGCTGGATGTTGGTGAATGATATTTTTTGATCCAGGGGGTCAAAGCTGCCGTGTATTCCTCTGGGTAAGAGGTAGAAGTTGCAGGAGATTTTAGTTGAGTATTATCCCTCCACAGATTTTTTTTCCAATAGACTTGTCTCTGTGTTCCCTTTTCCTAACTCTTTCTTTAGTGCTGTGGTATACATAATTTAAACAACCAGTGAATGTCTCTGGGCTCAAAACCACCTGCTGGCTTATATTAGTGAATTAATGGTGATTTATCTGAGTTACTAATTACAGTGGAACTGATTGCCTTTAGGAACTTGGGAAACATGGTAAGAATTCTGATTAAAATTATGCGTTTGTGATAATCCCCTTAAAAGGCTTTTAAAAATGTTGCATATTAGCAGGTTAAAAAAACCAAAACTGCCAAATCAATGACTTTGTGTTGTTTTGTGGCTTAGGTTATGTCACATGACAGCTTGCTTTCCTTTGCGGTTTAATTTTATCACTATCGGCTTTTCCTCATTTTGTCTCTTACATTAGGGTTTATTTGCCTTCAACTACTTGAAAAATAGAACAGATCTGGAACCCATAGAGCTTAATCATTTTCACAAAAACTAATACAGTAGATTCATTTTAGCCAAACTATGTGTCAGGCAAACCTGATTCCCAGGGCCTGAATGTATGAATTTAATGGTGATATAACATCTGTGGTAGAAATATAATAGAAAGCTCTCAGCAGTATATCTATAGAATTGGTGTAATTTCTTTTTCTCTCTGCTGGTTTCAATGCCTCTTAAGGCAACATAGTTTGTAGACAACAAAAACTGGCCACCTCTCTTTACTATAATCTCAGTGTTATTACAGTCAACCAAGAATCACCCCCTTAGGTAGTTTATAGTAGCCAATTATTACACACACAATTGGGGTTCATTGAGACATTAATTCTATTAACTGTGTTCAGTTTTTATTTCAGAAAAGTGTGCAGGAATGAGCACATGATCACTGCTTTGAGACTTTTGGATTCAGGAACAGATTATCTAACTTAGTCAACCCCTGCAATTCCTCTTCCCTCCCACAAAAGAAGTAATGCAGAAAATGATACAATGCATACGGTGCTTAATGTATCTATATTTTTAGTTTCCATGTGTAAGAAAGAAGGTGCTTTCCACACATGCACATTATTAAAAACTTTAACTATTGAAAAATAGTCATAAAAGAATTCAGGGCTACAAATAAAAGGTGAGAACTGAGCTCTCAGTGACCACAGACCCTAGGCTGTCTGGTTTACGAAACACTAAGTATAATGTCCCATTTGTTCTTATTCCTGAAACACTTGCAGGACATAAACACCTTTCTCTCTTTTTAAAATATAAACAATATTAGAATCCTGGTGCACAAAATTCCTACACTTGGGAGGGGGGAGGTCCCTCAGCCTGGCCTGCACCCTCTGGCAGTCTGGGAGCCCTCAGGGGACATCCTTAGCGCTGCCATGGAGGCAGGAGAGGCTACAGTCACTGCTGCTGTGCTTGCCAGCTGCGAGCCCGTCTTCTGGCTGAGCGGCGCTCTCTCTGTTGGAGCTCACTGACCAATCAGGGGGCAGCTCCTGTGTTGAGCGTCTGCCCCCTGGTGGTCAGTGCATGTCATAGCGACCAGTCATTCTGACATTTGCTCAATCTGCATATTAGCCTTTTATTATATAGGACTAGGGGCCCAGTGCACAAAAATTTGTGCACTCCGGGGTCCCTCAGCCCAGCCTGTACCCGCACAACCTGCCACCTGCCACCCGCACATCTCGCCCCACCCACCCCACACACATCACCTGCCACCCGCTGATCTCGCCCCCCACCCCTACAC
>PVJC01039931.1:0-16034 GCA_004026665.1 Murina feae | reverse complement strand
AGGGGAGGACAGTTAGGGGCGATGAGGTTGGCAGGGGAGGACAGTTAGGGACAATCAGGCCAGTAGGGGAGCAGTTAGGTGTCAATCAGGCTGGCAGGGGAGTGGTTTGGGGGTGATCAGGCTGGCAGGCAGAAGCAGTTAGGGACAATCAGGCAGGCAGGCAAGCAAGCAGTTGGGAGCCAGCAATCCTGGATTGTGAGAGGGTGTCTGACTGCTCACGTAGGCCCAATCCCACCAAGCCTAAAGAGGCAGTCGGACATCCCTCGAGAGGTCTGAGATTGGAGGTGCAGGCTGGACTGAGGGACACACACCCTCCCCGGGACCCTGTGCACAAATTTCATGCATGGGGCCTCTAGTATCTTCAGAAATGAATGAGGGTCAATAGAAGTGGTTAAAATATAGAAAAATAAAAGACTGTATTATTTATTTTATTCTCTTAATTTCTTTAAAAGAAATAGTAGTGGTTAAAGCAAATATTATGGTACTGTAATTTGGAGTTTATACCAATAGAATGAATGATTGGGATAAATAGAACTATGCTTTTACAACATGTCAGTGTTTAATGTTTAGTAGTACAATATTAACTCCAAATAGTGTTAAGTTAAATGTACATGTCTTAATCTCTAAAGCAACCAGTAAAAGAAAATGCAGATTCAACTAAAAAGTCAATGGGACCACAATAATATACCAGTTTACACCCATTAAGATGGCTATAATAAAAAAGATGGTCAGTAACAGGTGTTGGCCAGGATGTGGAGAAATGGGAGCTCTCCTACATTGCTGATGGGAATGTAAATTGGTGTGGCTCTTTCGGAAAAAGATTTGGCAGTTCTCTAACAACTTTAACACAGAGTTACATATGACCCAGAGTTTCACTCTTAAATATATACCTAAGAGAAATGAAAATGTACAGCCATACAAAAAGATATATAGCCTGCCTATTGCAAGCATCGACCTATGAACCAGGAGATCACAGTTCAATTCCCAGTCAGGGCACATGTGTGAGTTGTGGGCTATATCCCCATGAGGGGGAATGCAGGAGGCAGCTGATAATGATTCTCATCATTGATATTTCTACTTCTCTCCTCTCCCTTTTTCTCTGAAACAAAAATGTTTTAAAAAATTGAATTGTTTTTTTCAAACAATTCACTTTAAGTGGGTAAATTGTATGGTATGTGAATTGTATATTAGTAAAGCTGTTTTTAAAAAGTCATTGGCGAGCCCGACCAGCGTGGCTCAGTGGTTGAGTGTCAGTCTATAAACCAGGAGGTCACAGTTCAATTCCCTGTCAGGGCACATGCCACGGTTGTGAGCTCAATCCCCAGTGTGGGGTGTGCAGGAGGCAGCCGATCAATGATTCAATCTCGTCATTAATGTTTCTATCTCTCTCTCCCTCTCCCTTCCTCTCTGAAATCAATACAAATATATTAAATAAATAAATAAATAAATAGTCATTGTAGAAATACAAATGAAATACTAAAACCTTTCTTTCAGTTAACCCCAAAGGAGGAATAAAGAAACAAGCAAAAATAAAAAAGAGAGACAAATAGAAAACAGCAAAATGGCAAATCTAAATCCAACCAAATCAAATATAAATGTTAAACTAAACACATAAGTTAAAAGTCATAGATTGTGAAACTGGATAAAAAGTATGACCCAGACTTAAGAAATAATACCGGGGGGGAACCAAGATGGCAGCATAGGTAAACACCTGAATTGACTGCCTGGTACAACCATTTCAAAATCACAATGAAAAGAAAAAACGGACACCACCCAGAACCACAGGAAGGCTGGCTGAGTGAAATTCTACAACTAGAAAGAGACTCAGAGGAGCTGCGGAAGCAAAGTACGGAGATACGGAGGTGCGCTCATGGGGCTCGAGGAGAGGGGCTGGCACCAGAGAACACGTTTCTTTTTCAATCCGGAGGGAGTCACAAACTCCCAGCGGCTCTGTACTCCAGTTCCAAGTGAGTTTCTGGGGGCCCAGACTCATACCTGGAGAAGCTGGACTGACTGGCACCAGGAGGAAATCCAAAGTAGGTTTCTATGGCATTGCTTGCAGCGATTACCGTGGGACACAGAGACCCGGTGTCTCTTAGCGCGGGGCTGAGAATCAGCCATAGCTGACTCCCTGAGACCTCGCCCCATCCAAGCTGCATGCAGAGGCTTTTGCATATAAAAGGCTGAATAGCTTCAGGCAAAGGCTAAAATAGCAACTCCTTGGAGATACAAGAGCCAGCGTACCCAGTGGTCAGAGTGGTATCATCCTAAATACAACTCCTCAGATTCATAAGGGACACACTCAGGAGGCAGATGCAGTTACCACCAAAGCCCCACTGAAACAACTCTTGCCCCATAAGGGTGTCTCCAGCACAGAAGTTCTCCCACCGTAGACACAGCTGACTCTCATAACCAAGTGGCTAAGAAGCCAATTCTTCTCAGTGATCATCTAACACAGAAAGCCACTCTATGAACCCAGGGAAGTAGCCAAAATGCGGAGACAAAGAAACAGATCACAAATGACAGAAATGGAGGAAAGCAAACAATAGGATATAGAGTTCAAAACCACGGTTATAAGGTTTTTCAAGAATTTTCTAGAAACCGCTGATAAACTTAGTGAGGCACTCAATAAATCTAAGCATACACTGACTAAAATAATGAATATTATACAGAGATCCAACAACAGACTAGAGGAACGCAAGAATCAAGTCAAAGATTTGAAATATGAAGAAGCTAAAAACAACCAACCAACAAACAACTTTGGAAAAAAGAATCCAAAAATATGAAGACAGTGTAAGGAGTCTCTGGGACAACTTCAAGCATAACAACATTAGAATTATAGGGGTGCCAGAAGAAGAGAGAGAGCAAGATATTGAAAATCCCAAACAAAAGGAATCCAAGAAGGACCACACCAAGACATATCATAATTAAAATGCCAAGAACAAAAGACAAGGAGAGAATCTTAAAAACTGCAAGAGAAAAGCAGTCAGTTACCTACAAGGGGAACCCATACGACTGCCAGCTGATTTCTCAACAGAAACTTTGCAGGCCAGAAGGGAGTGGCAAGAAATATTCAAAGTGATGAATAGCAAGAATCTATAACCAAGATTACTTTACCCAGCAAAGCTATCGTTCAGAATTGAAGGTCAGACAAAGAGCTTCATAGACAAAAAAAAAAGCTAAAGGAGTTCATCACCACCCAACCAGTATTATATGAAATGCTGAAAGGTATCCTTTGAGAAGAGGAAGAAGAAAAAGTAGAGATAAAAATTATGAATAACAAATACATATCTATCAACAAGTGAACCTAAAAACCAAGTGAATTAAAAATCTGATGAACAGAATAAACTGGTGAATAGAATAGAATAGAGGCATAGAAAGGGAGTGGACTGACAATTTGCGGGGGGGAGGAGGGGAAAGGGTATTGGGGGTGCGGGAAGAGACTGGACAGTAATCGTACACCAATGGAGGAGGACAGTGAAGGGGGTAAGGGCAGAGGGTGGAGTGGGAATTGGGGGGAGGATAACTATCGGGGGGGGGAGAGGAACAACTGTAATAATCTGAACAATAAAGATTTTTAAAAAAGAAAAAAAAAAGTGTGACCCAATTATAGGATGTCTGTAGGTGTGCATTTTTTTAAAAAGATTTTTAATTGATTATCAGAGAGAGGAAGGGAGAGGGAGACAGAAACATTGATCGGTTGCCTGCTGCCTGCCTCCAACAGGAGATTGAGCCCGAAACCGGGGCATGTGCCCTGACCAGAAATTGAACCAGCAACCTTTTGGGTGCACAGAACAACACCCAGCTGAGCCACACCGGCCAGGCCAGGCATGTAATTTTTAAAACAAAGACATTACAGTTGAAAGTAAAGCAATGAAAAATGATGAAAAGACATACCATGCAGACATGAATCATTACTTAGGATTGATATTTTCATGGTGGACAAAATATACTTTAAAACAGGGAGTATTACCAGAAATGAATAGATATGTTTTCGAATGATAAATACTCAATATATCAAAAGACATAATTACAAATGTGTGTATGTGCCTAATAACACATGTGCAAAAGACATGAAGAATAAGACAAAACTAAAGGAAAAACTGACTCATCCACAATCATAATTGGAGGCTTTCACATCCCTTTCAGAGTAATTAATAGAATAAATAGGTCAAAATCTGCAGATATAGATCTGAACATAGTTATTATTTATAGAACTCAACAATTACAGAATATAGAATCTTTTCAGGTACTCTGGAACTTTTATGAAGATAGACCATATACAGGGCCATGAAACAAGTCTTAATAAGTGTCAAAAGATTGAAATCAAGAGAAGGTGTTCTCTCACCACAATTAAATTGAATTAGAAATCAATAACAAAAAAGATAGCTGGAAAATTCACAAAGATTTGAAATAAACCCTTATATTTCTGAATAATCCATGGATCAAAAGAAAATCACAAGGGACATTAGAAAATATTTGCAACTGAATGATAATGAAAAACAAACATGTCAGTATTTGTGAGATGCAGTGAAAGCTTTGTGTAGAGGGAAATTTATAGCTTTAATTGTTTATATTAGAAATGAGGAAAAGTTAAAATTTACTGTGTAAGTTTCCAGAAGCTGAAAAATATAAGCAAGATAAATCCAAGAAGGAAGAAAATAGCATATATCAGTTAAGTAGAAAGCAGCAGAGAAAATTAATAGAGCTAGAACAGATTGTTTCAAAAGATCAATAAAATTGAAAAACCCCTAGGAAAACAGAAATTACAAATATTGGAAATGAAAGAGAGTATCATTATAGAGCAATAAACTTTAAAAGAATAATAAAGGAATAAAGGAATAATAAAAGAACTTATGCCAATAAAGTTGACAACTTAGTGAAATAGAAGATTCTTGGGAAAATACAATTTCCCAAAACTCACACAGAATAAAATAAAAAATCTGAATAGTCTTATATATGTCAAAGAAATTGAATTTGGTCTGGCTTGGTGTGGCTCAGTGGTTAAGTGTTGATCTATGACCCAAGAGGTCAACAGTTCTGGAGACATTTGTGGGCTCGATCCCTGGTGGGCTGTGAAGGAGGCAGTGATGAATGTTTCTCTCATCAATGTTTCTATCTCTCTTCTTTTCTCCCTTCCTCTCTCTAAAATCAAAAGAGATATATTTGTAACCAAAAAAAAAGATTTTCAAAAAGAAAACTCTGAGTTCAGAGATATCACTGGCAAATTCTGTCAAACATTTATGAAAGTATAAGAATTTTACAAATGCTTTCAGAAAATAAAGGAAGAAACACTTCTTAACTAATTTTATGACCCAGTGTAATCCTGATACCAAAACATAGTAAAGACATTACAAAACATTAAAATTAAAAATACTTATTGTGAACATAGGCATAAAGCTTTTTAGAAAAATATTAGCATCCGGCTCTCTCTCCCTCTCCTTTTCTCTCTGAAATCAATAAAAATATATTTAAAAAAAGAAAAATATTATCAAATTGAACCCAGCAACATATAAAAGGATTAATACAGCATGATCAAGTGGTCTTTATACCAGGAATATAAGATTGGTTGAGTATTTGAAAATAAATATAATCCTATATAATAAAAAGCTAATATGCAAATTGACCAAATGGCTGAACAACCATTGGAATGACCAGTCACTATGACACACACTGACCACCAGTGGGGCAGGCACTCAACGCAGGAGTGGGTGCCAGCGGGGGCCCCAGGATCGTCCCACCGTTTGCCCCACAGAGGGAGGCAACTGGCAGGGGGCCGGGGCTATTGAGCGAGCAGCACCAGGCCAGCCAAGGCGGGTGCCTGCAGAGGGAGATGACCAGCGGTGGTGGCAGGGGGCAGAGCCGGCGAGTGGGCAGTGCCAGGCCAGCCAAGGTGGGTGCCAGTGGGTGCCCCCCAGTTGTCCCACTGGTCACCCCACAGAGCAACCCTGATCACTGGCCAGGCCTAGGGACCCTACCCATGCACAAATTTTGTGCACTGGGCCTCTAGTTTATCATATTAACAAAATGAGGGAAAAAACATGTGATTATCTTAATAGATGTAGAAAAATCACTTGACAAAATTCAGCATCCATAATTATTGATATATGGATTCTGGAATTAGAAAGGTACTTTCTAATCTAATAAAAGGCATCTTCAAAATACCTGCAGCTAACATCATTCTTCTTTAAAAAGACATATTTTATTGATTTTTTACAGAGAGAAAGGAAGAGGGATAGAAAGTTAGAAACATCGATGAGAGAGAAACATCGGTCAGCTGCCACCTGCCCACCTCCTACTGGGGATGTGCCCGCAACCAAGGTACATGCCCTTGACTGGAATCGAACCTGAGACCCTTCAGTCAGCAGGCCGACGCTCTATCTGCTGAGCCAAACTGGTTAGAGCTAACATCATTCTTAATAGTAAAGCACCTCTGTTAAGACCAGTAACAAGGCATAAGTGCCCACTCTCACCACTTCTACTCAACATTTTTCTGAAAGTCCTTGCCAATGCAATAAAGCAAGGCAAGTCAAAGGAATAAAGATTGGAAGGAAGAAGTAAAAGCTGTTTCTAATGCAGATTATTTATATAGAAAATTCTAAGGAATCAACTATTATAGTCAACTAGAGGCCCAGTGCACAAAATTCGTGCATGAAATTTGTGCACTGGTTGGGTCCCTAGTGGCTGCCGCTGCCGTCGCCACAGGCTGGGGGAAGAGCCTCCCATTCCCCAGTCACCTGCTGCCAGCCCCACCCTGTGGTTGAACTTCCAGTTTAGGGGATAATTTGCATATTAGGCTTTTATTATATAGGATAAGTTAATTTAGTTTTAGCAAAGTCTTAAGATACAAGACCAACAAAAATATTAGTTGTATTTTTACATGATAATTAAAACCATTTATATTTCAATAGCATCAACAATAAAATACTCAAAATAACTTTAACATGCCCAACTCTACACTGAAAAGTACAAAATACTGCTGTGAAAAATTAAAGGAGATATAAATACATGGAGTTGTATAATGTTCATGAATTGGAAGCTTCTATTTTATTAACATTAACTTCTTCTAGATTAATCTATTGCAATATAAACCAATCATAATCCCAGCCAATTCATTTTGCAAAGAAAAACAGATCAGCTCCTTCCCCGGAGACTATACTCAGCATCAAGCCACCATATCTTTGAACTATGTCTGTGATCATCTGTGCTTTATCTCAGTTTATTTTGTGCATCTTTTAACAAGATGTGCCCTTAGGTGATTAATTGCTTCTTTGCTTAATGACATTTTGGCTTATGAAAGATCATAGGAATGCTCTCCTGTTGCATAGCTGAGGGAACCTGTATGTCATGAAAGACCTAGAAGACTTCCTGAGGAATACCATCAAGCAGAAGGCCATCACAGTTTCTTGGGAGGATGCTCATTCTAGCAAACCACACAGATGGAACTGAGGAAACTGGTGAATCTGCAGGAATGGAAATGTGTATAATGTGGCATCTGAGGATTTAAACTTAAAAGCAAATAAATTTCTTATGAGCTGTTATTCCCCCAGGATAAAGTTGTGTAATTGGGCACAAAAAATTCATTAGGAAAATCCTGTTCTTAGGCACTGTTTACCACAAGATTTAGAAGTTCAGTTAAATAAGATTACAGTACAGTGTTTTTTTAAAAAGGAAAGAATAACTTCTCAGGAAAAAAAAGACTGAAAGGAAATACTAAGTAAACAAATTAAATGATTACTATGAAACTGTATGTTTTTTTAAATCTTGTATTTTTCATTTTTTAATGGACATATATTGTTTTAAATGAAAAAACTAAAGGAAAGGAAATATGGATGAAAATGCTATTACTAAGCAAAAAAAAAAAAGCATACAAAATAGTGGAACAAAAGTGAACCAAAAACAATTAGGATTTTATTAAAACAGTGACATGAAAGAATACAAATATTATTCAAAGTATTAGCTAAAACAATATAAAAGGGAACATTTAAAGCATTAACCTTTTTTAATTTCAATATTCTTAAATTTTAGAAGCAGACCATAAGACAAATGTGAGGTCTTAATACCTTTCTGCACTGTCCTGCAACTGGAGGTGAACAATACGACCAATTCTGATGAACTTCAAATGTGATGGGTTTTCAGGCAATTGGAGAACCAAGGGGCTAAGGACAGAACTCTTGGTCTCTGGCCTTGTATCTCTTGTGACTTGCTTGTGCTTTTTTTTTCTTTTAATATATATATTTTTATTACATAAAGTATTACAAAGATTAGTACATATATCTCTTTTTTCCCCTGCCCTTCCCCCAGCCTTCCCTTCCCCCCAGTGTTTTGTGTCCATTGGTTATGCTTAAATGCATGCATAAAAGTCCTTTGGTTGATCTATCACCCCCTCCAACCTTCCCTGTCCTTGTTGCTGTAATTTGACAGTCTGTTTGATGTTGCTCTGCCTCTGTATCTATTTTTGTTCACCAGTTTATAATGGTTATTATTATCCATAGATGAGTGAGGGCATGTGGTATTTTTCTTTCATTGACTGGCTTATTTCACTTAGCATTATGCTCTCCAGTTCCATCCATGCTGCTGCAAATGATAAGAATTCCTTCCTTTTTATAGCAGCATAGTATTCCATTGTATAGATGTACCACAGTTTTCTAATCCATTCATCTGCTGATAGACACTTAGGCTGTTTCCAAATCTTAGCTGAGAGACATATGAAAACATGCTCAAAGTCACTTATCATCCGAGAGATGCAAATCAAAACAACAATGAGGTACCATCTCACACCTGTCAGAATGGCTGTCATCAACAAATCAACAAACCACAAGTGCTGGAGAGGATGCAGAGAAAAAGGAACACTCGTGCACTGCTGGTGGGAATGCAGACAGGTGCAGCTACTCTGGAGAACAGTATGGAGTTTCCTCAAAAAACTAAAAGTGCAACTGCCATTTGACCCAGTGATCCCACTTCTAGGAATATATCCCAAGAAACCAGAAACACCAAACAGAAAGGATATATGCAGCCCTATTTTCATAGCTTGTGCTTTTTAGTGATTACCCTGGTTCCATACTTGAAAGTAGAGGCAAAAATCAAACTTTTAACCACACCCACACCTAACAGGCTCCACCTCTAGCAATCAGTAACCCACCTGATCACCCCTCCTCAAATATCTGAAGAGAAAAGCCAGAAATCTATTACCTTGCCAGTTCTGGACAATTCCAGTGCTTATTTCCTGCCTGCCAACAGTAAGCAGTACAAGGTGATTAAAGTTGAGCTGTTGTTGTTTTTTTGTTTGTTTTTTTTTTGGATCCTCCTGTGTGTTAACAACTGGGGACCATTAACAATTCACTGCCCTAACTGGTTTGGCTCAGTGGATAGAGCGTCGGCCTATGGACTGAAGGGTCCCAGGTTCGATTCTGGTCAAGGGCATGTACCTTGGTTGCAGGCACATCCCCAGTAGGGGGTTTGCAGGAGGCAGCTGATCGATGTTTCTCTCTCATTGATGTTTCTAACTCTCTATTCCTCTCTCTTCCTCTCTGTAAAAAATCAATAAAAACAACAACAAAAAAACCACACACAATTCACCTGTTGCTTAAGAATTCCTTGGAGAATTCTCTGTATATGCTACTCCCAACTCAGGAAATCTTTCCAGACGATTCCTCTGACCTACTTGACCATCAGAATTATGTAGATCCTTCGCTTGGATCTAGTTCTTGCCCTGAAGAATTAATCTTTTCCAGGCTGATTTTACTCCTGAAACATCCTACCCGAGACTTTGCCCACAGCCACTTTCTCATCAAAGTCTGGTTCCTGGGTTTCCACCCTCCCACGATGCTCAAGGGCACCTGGAGTGTAGCAAATTGTCTGTTTCCTCTTTTGACTCTCTACCCCCAAACTCTCCTCTGTAATTGGTAAGCCTGTATATGCCACGTTACTTGACTTCACGGTTTTTTTTAAAGTACCATTTTTCTTTATTTACATTGACAATAGTTTAAACAATGATATTGATGAGAATGAAGTGATACGGTTGTCAAAGAGTATAAATTTCTGCAGTTAATTCTGTAGGGAAGTTTCATTAATGGGCTGAGAATCTTAAAATATGCAAACATTTGACCTTATAATTCCATTCCCAGGAATTTATTATTATAGAGAGATATTTAGAGATGTACATGAAAGATAATATAAAATCATTTTTATCAGTACATTATTTGGGATGGAGAAAAATTAAGAAAAGCAATTTAAATGCCAACTAACAGAGAGTAGCTAAAAATGATTACCTGGCTTTCATATAATAGGATTATCTGCATATGTAAAAAAATGATAGTTTCAAGTAATATTGAATGCCATGTGTAAAGTCCCAAGCTATGTTTAGTTTAAAAATTTGAATGGGCATGTTCAGATGATATCATACTGGGTAATGGACTCTTAGGTTTCTTCCCTCTTTCTCTTGTTGATTTGGTTATTCAAGTTTTTTTATAGACACTTTTTTGGTAAATATCCTCTAGAGTTGGTCTGATATTCTAGTATTTGCATTCTACTTTTACTCCTTCCTGTTCTGGGAATCTTTCGCAGTTTTTCCATCTTAAGTGTGTTTCTATAGCACTTAAAAAAACAAACAAAATACAATTGCTTTCTGAACACAATTGCAAGTTCCTGTGGGCTGGAATAGTATCTCATTTTTCTTGTGCAACATAGGACAAAGCAACCTGTTATTTAAAAAATAATGTCTGTAATAGCAGCAAGTAAATATTTCCCTCGCTATGCATTAGCCCCTCAGTTGTGGAAACTCTGGCTTCCTCCAAACTCTTTTCCGACTCAGAGAGTCTCCAAGCATAGCTCAAATCTGCCTGGGCTATGTTATGGGTAGCTTTATCCCGAAACCTGTGTTCCATCAATGTTTGTCTCTCTGCCACCACATCCCCCACCCCTTTTTCTTCTCCTTACACTCTGGCTAATATGGTAAAATCTTCTGCCACCCCCATGCTCTGATGCTTAGTGTCCCCTGAAATCCAGTTCTTCTATTTAGTTCTTCATCTGCTCCAGTTCAAGGCAGTTTTGCCTGCCTTTCCAACACTGACCCATTGTCTGCACTCTAATCTATGTGCTAGGATTCACTTTCCCTTAGACTCTCTCCTAGGAGAAATATTGATCCAGAGAGCAAGTGATCCCTTTCATGGACCAAACAAACAAACATACTAAGATATGTCTTAATCTAAGACTGAGCCTGGGGACCACCTCCTCCAGTAAGTCTTCCCTGAATTTCCTCCCATCCCCCCTACCCATCACTTCCAGCTAGGTAATAGATATCTCCTTGTCCTATGGAATTCTGAACATGTCCTGGATAGAATTTTTATCATGTTTTGTGATCATCATCTTTATATGTATACTTTTACTTATTGATTTGATAGAGAGAGTAGTAGAGACATTGATTTGTTGTTCCACTTATTTATGCATTCATTGTTTGCTTCTTGTAGTGCCCTGACCATAGATTGACTGTACAACCTTGGCATATCAGGATGTTGCTGTAACCAACAGCCAATAATTACCTTTTTGTGAACCTGATTCTCCACTGAAATTATGAGCCCATTCAGGGAGAGAATTATATCTCCTCTTTGAATTCTTAGCCTCTAGCTTAGCTTTGGCACTAAGATTCCATGGTGTCGCAAGCTGAGTCCCTACTGTGTTTGTGTGCACCATAATTCATTTGGCTCAAATAATACATTGTTTTGATTAATGGCACTTCTCCCTTTCAGAATTTCATGCCAAGGTGGTGACTTCCTTTTTCTTTAAGATTTATGTCAAATCAGTTTAACAAACACTTGATGAGTACTGTATGTCCAAAGTCCTTTTCTGCCGCCTGGAGATATGGAGATGAATAAGACAAGGTTCCTGCACAAAGGAGGTCACAGGAACTTTCTTGGGTCTCCCCCCGCCCCCCCGCCACTTCCCAATTCTTTTTGTTCTGGATAATTTTTACAGAGCCTAGAATTGTGTCTAATGGAATAAATACATGTAAAGAGGGTGATTACAATATAGTGCACTCAGTCCAGCAATAGAAGTTTGTTCCAGATATAGAGATAGCACAGAAGAAAGCATCATAGAATTCTTAGGGTGGACATGGTGATCCTGGAGGAGGTGACTTATGAGTGAGTTATAAAGGATGAGAAGACACTCCAGATGCTGATGGATGAAAGGTGCTCCCGAGAGGAGAAAAAGCATGTGGAAAGGCCTAGAGATGTGACATAGCATTATGTGTTCCAGAAATAATATTACTTTGATATCTCTGCAGCATAAAGTTCAGTAGGGTCGGAGGAGATGAAGCTAGGGCAATCTATATATAAAAGCCTAATATGCAAATTGTCCCCTCGGGAGTTCAATCAGGAGGTCGCTATGACGTGCGCTGACCACCAGGGGGCGGCACAGAATGAAGGAAAGCCCTGGCTGGCAGCCAGCACCAGGGAAGGCAAAGGAGGCCCTGGCCAACAGGCAGAAGGAAGGCCCTGATCGCCAACCAGTCCTAGGGACCCTACCTGTGCACAAATTTCATGCACCAGGTCTCTAGTAGGTAATAATACTAGGATGTTTCATGTTTGGACAGCTTCTTAGTTAAGAGAATGGTAGTCTTTAATACAGCTGGTGGTAATAGTCAAAGTGTGAAGCCACGTATTACAGTTTTCCATCATAGAATTAAGCAAGATTCTATGGTTATCTAGCTACATTTTCGTGTTCATTGTATGGATGGATAAGAATTTAAAAAAAAAGATGTTCTCTGGAGTTTGTGGTCTTATCGAGGATACAGAATATATTCACACAGTGTCTACAGACTACTGCAAATTAAAATGGTAAAGACAGTATATAAGCACAGTATGGGCATTGGGTTGTAAGAATGATTAGGAAAGCCAAGGCTGGATAGCCAATTGGTTGAAGCATCCTCCCATATACCAAAAGGTTGTAGATTCGATTCCTGGTCAGGGGACATACCTGGGTTGTGGGTTCGATCCCCAGTTCAGGATGCACATGGGAGGCAACTGATTAATGTTTCTCTACCTCTCTCTCTCCCTCCCCACCCTCTTTTTCTAAAAATCAAATTTAAAAAACCACACACTTATCCTCAGGTGAGGATTAAGAAAATTATTAAGAAGGTGTGGGGTTATAAAGAGAAATCTGAATTTTGGATTAAGAAAAACAATTTCCATCAGAGCTCTCTGAGCATGGAAAATGCAAAATGGGAGGAATATACTTGTAAATTAGGAACTTAATGATTTGTAGTCTATAGTAAAAGAATGACCTAGCTAGAAATAATCATGTTTGAGCTTTATAGTATAAGCAGGAGCCAATTTTATTTTTCCTTTATAATAACTTTATTTTCTTATACTCTACTAAGGATATGAACCTGCGTTAAAGTCTTTAGTGAACACTTATTCTTCACTAATTTTATTTTTATGTATTTTTACATAAAATTTGTTATTTATATAAAATGGGTCATTGTGTTTCTGCCAAGCCAGTCTCGGTTCAGGTTTGCCTGTACGTGTGTATATGATACTGTGGCTGGTAATATAATGTATTAAGTACAGCTACATCAGAAAAAATAATGCATATTTTAGATTATTAAACCTGGCCTCTGACATTTAGCTTTTCATGGCCCTTGGGTTTTGGAGAAATTTTGAGTGAGGATGTTGGATTGTGAGTTCTAGATCTTTGGACTCATCATTAAGCCTTGCAGAAGGGAGCATTGGGGCTTTAAGGTTCAAGCAGTGAAACATTTTCACAGGTTTCTACTCTATAGCAGTTTGAAGATTACATCTGTATTTTTATTTAGCACTTTCGTTCTCTGCCTTTCTCCCTTTAGGACTAAAATAATTCTTTAGATCTATAATGAGAGGCATATTGTGTTCTTTTAAAAGTTCCGCCCTAACTGGTTTAGCTCAGTGGATAGAGCGTCGGCCTGCAGACTCAGGGGTCCCAGGTTCGATTCTGGTCAAGGGCATGTACCTTGGTTGCAGGCACATCTCAAGTATAGAGTGTGCAGGAGGCAGCTGATCAATGTTTCTCTCTCATTGATGTTTCTGACTCTCTATTCTTCTCCCTTCCTCTCTGTAAAAAGTCAATAAAATATATTTTTAAAAGAATAATAAAATTTCCATGAGTGTTTGACACATACAAATAAATATATATAGATTGTCCCCCCAAAATGTATATACACTTTTTTTCTGATAGCTCAGTTGATATCTCTTTTTTTTTTTTCAGGTTTAACCCATTGGAATTAATAATTATTCAAAGTGTGTATACATTTTGGGGACACCCTGTTTATCACATTTGTTGTTTATAAAAAAACAACAGCCAGCAGGACATTTATTGCAGCTATTTGTGTAAATCCTTAAGATGGACTGGGCGCTGCCACAGCTGCCTCTTGGGTTTGGTTGGTCCCATCCATGTCTCAGTCTGCAGTGTATAGTTTTCTGTGCCTCATTTGACCAGTCCTGGTGGTATGTCACCTTTTAGCCTTAGCCCCCCAGTTACATTTTCTCTTCCACAAGGCAGGGTAGCCACATTTGCCATAGGTTGACCTCTGAAGACAGTGGTTTTAAGTTAAAGTTCGCCCATGTTACTAAGAGCTGAGATGGGGCAAGAACTGAAACGTTCTCATCCGAAATCCAGTGCTCTTTCCAGGAAATATCTTTATGTTGATACACGTCACTACTCACTTTTAAAGGGTGCATTGTTGTGACTGAAACAAATTGAAATCAGTGGCAACACCAAGTGTTGATGAGGAAGCAGAGAAACTGGATCCTCGTACATTGCTGGTAGGATTGTAAAACGATGCAGCCACTCTGAAAAATAATCTGGCAGTCCTTTAAAAACAAAGCATATAACTACCATGTGACCAGCAGTCACACTCTTGGGCATTTATTCCAGAGAAATGAAAACTTATTTTCATAGAAAAACCTCTTTAGTTGTAATACTCTAAAACTGGAATCAGTCCAGATGTCCTTCAATAGATGAATGGTTAAGCAAACTGAGGTGCATGCCGTGAAATACTACTCGGCAATAAAAAGGAAGGAAACATTGATGTGTGTGTGTGGGGGGGGGGAACAATTCCAATAGTTTACATACTGTATGAATCCGTTTATATAACATTCTTGAAACTGTAAAAATGGAGAACTAATGGCTGTTCTGGAAGGAGGGGATGGGGACGGAGGAGGATATGGTTATAAAGGGCAACAAGGGGGCCCTTATGGTAATGAAACTGTTGTGTACGTGACTGTGATGGTGGATACACAACCAATACATAATAAAATTGTATAAGACTAAATATATTCTGATAAACACACACAAGTTAGAACAAGAAAAATAGGAAATCGGAGTAAAATCAGTGGATTATACCAATCACATTATTATGGCTGTGATATTATAATTTTACAAAATGTTGCCATTGGGGAAACTGGGCAAAGGGGTCTTTGTATTATTTCTAAAATGGAATATGATTCTATAATTATCTCAAAATAAAGAAACAAAACTTAGTAAAAATCTAATTTTAAATAACTAAATTATTGGTTCTTATTTTTAAGAGCTATAGCATATTCCCTTTATTAATAATAATTTCTGATATTAATTAATAAAAAAATTATTATTTAATGAAATCTTGGAGTGGAGGGGACCTTGAATGATGCATTCCAGTCCTAGCTCTGTTGCTAGTAAAATACTAGTAGTTGTTCAGTATAATCTCATTTTACATAACTAGACAGGAGTTTCATGAGAGGTGATTATTTATATGTAACTCTTTCCCCCTCAATTTAATATGAATAATCTGGAGGACTTTTGTTGTTGTTAATCCTCATTTGAGGATTTTTCTTCAGTGAGAGTGAAAGGAAGGGAGGAAGGGGCGGGGGAGAGAAACATCTATGTGAGAAAGACACACCTGAGAGGAGGGGTGTGAACCCACAACCCGGGTCAGTGTCCTTAACCAGGAGTCAAACCCTCTACCCGTCAGTGCACAGACTGGCACCCTAACCACTGAGTACACCGGCCGGGACAAATAT
>PVJC01039930.1:0-16018 GCA_004026665.1 Murina feae | reverse complement strand
CTGCAAGAGAAAAGCAGTTAGTTACCTACAAGGGGGCACCCATACGACTGTCAGCTGATTTCTCAACAGAAACTTTGCAGGCCAGAAGGGAGTGGCAAGAAATATTCAAAGTGATGAATAGCAAGAACCTACAGCCAAAATTACTTTACCCAGCAAAGCTATTGTTCAGAATTGAGGGTCGGATAAAGAACTTCACAGAAAAGAAAAAGCTAAAAGAGTTCATCACCACCCAACCAGTATTATATGAAATGCTGAAAGGTATCCTTTGAAAAGAGGAAGAAGAAAAAGGAAAGTAAAAATTATGAACAACAAATATATATCTATCAACAAGTGAATCTAAGAATCAAGTGAATAAAAAATCTGATGAACAAAATAAACTGGTGAACAGAATAGAATCAGAGGCATAGAAATGGAGTGGATGGACAATTTTCGGGGGTTAAGGGTGTTAGAGGTGCGTGAAGAGAATGGACAATAATTGTACACCTATGGATGAGGATAGTGGGGGGGCAAGGACAGAAGGTGGGATGGGAACTGGGAGGAGTGGAGCTATGGGGGAAAAAAGAGGAACAACTGTAATAATCTGAACAATAAAGATAAATTTTAAAAAAAGAATGAAGTTATCAATATATCCTTAAAACTTGCTTTAATAAATAACATTTTGATTTCCTAACCAAAACAAATTTTTTTAGCCCATAAATTTATTACATTAGCAGCTGCTTTTTATGAGTTAATCTAACTTTAGCAAGACTCCCAATGTTAGCCATGATGGAATTAACTAATCCTGGATTATCCCTCCAATCATAACAACTAGAAAAACTAAACAAAGTAAATTTAAAAATGTGTTTTTCATATGCTAGAAAATAGACATTATAGAACTCTGGTTCTTAATAAAAGGGAAACAAATGAGAGAATCCCCACAATTGACCCAGATTGCTCATGAGGCACTCTAAGAACCAAAGGTTACAAGGCAGAAATTAAGCAGAGCACAGTAGCCCCATTGAGATGAGGAGACAGGGATCTAAGGTGAGTGAGGTACAGTCACCCAGAATTCAAGGGGTAAAATGAGAGCCACGCTGAGAATGAGCTCCAGAAATCAACCCAGGGCCCCTTAAATTTTGGTTGAATACTAAGTCCACACATGTGGGATTAGGTTACATAAAAGCAAGCAAAGAAGAACTAGTGGGTAGGGAACAACTACCTAAGGTTATAACCAGAATAGTCACCAGATCCAGCATGAGACTGAGAAACATTCTGATCAGCTGGAGTGGAGAGTCTTTCTTAAACATGTCGGACATTCAGAAGAAACTCCAGAAAGACAACAGCTGAAGAGTAAGGCTAATTCAGCAAAATCTATTTTAAACTTGTCATAACAAAGCTTGAGAAAGCCTCAGTGGGATCAAGCTGATCTTCAAATATATTAACCATCTGACATAAAATCCAACAATTTCAAGGGAGGAAACAAAATCCAGACCTTCACAGGCATAGCATTCTCAATATTGAAGATCCAATAAAAACTCTGTAGACATGAAAAGAAAGAGAAGGTCATAACCCATAATCAGAAGACAAATCAGAAAATAAAAATAGAACTGGAAATTACAAAGGTGATTCAATTAACAGATGAGGACCCTTAGTAAGAAGCTTAATAGTATGTTCATGTTCAAAGATTTAAAATAAAACATGAGTATAATGAGAAAACAGTTACGGATTCAAAATAAATAAATGGAAACAATACAAAGGAACCACATGAAAACTCTATAGCTAAAAATATAATGAAGCAAAATAATCACTGCATGAGTTTCACAGAAGATTAAATATAATAGAAGAAAAATATGGTGAATTTCAAGATCAAGAAACAGACACAACATAAAATGAAGTCCAAAAAGGAAAAAAGAGGCTTTAAAAATGAACAGAGCCCTAACCTGTTTGTCTCAGTGGATAGAGTACTGGCCAAGGTTCGATTCTGAGCAAGGGCATGTACCTTTTTTGTTGTGGGCACATCCCCAGTAGGAAGTGTGTCAGAGGCAGGTGATCAATATTTCTCTCTTATTGATGTTTCTAACTCTCTATCCCTCTCCCTTCCTCTCTGTAAAAAAAATCAATAAAATATTTTTTTAAAAAAATGAAAAACTCTCCACAAGGTGGAAATAGAAGGATCATACCTCAACATAATAAAAGCCATATATGACAAACCCACAGCCAACATCATACTTAATGGGCAAAAACTAAAACCATTTCCCCTTAAAACAGGAACAAGACAGGGATGCCCACTGTTACCACTCCTGTTTGATATAGTACTGGAAGTATTAGCCATTGTGATTAGACAAGAAGAAGAAATAAAAGACATCCAAATTGGAAAAGAAGAAGTAAAACTGTCCTTATTTGCAGACGACATGATACTGTACATAAAAAACCTTAAAGACTCCATCAAAAAATATTAGACTTAATAAATGAATGTGGCAAAGTAGCAGGATACAAAATTAATGCCAAGAAATCTATGGCATTTCTATACACCAATAGTGAACTTACAGAAAGAGAGACTAAAAAAGCAATCCCATTTACCATCACACCACAAAAATTAAGATACCTAGGAATAACCTTACCTAAAGAGGTAAAAGACCTCTACTCAGAAAACCACAGGACGTTGAAAAAAGAGATAGAGGAACACATAAACAGATGGAAGAACATACCATGTTCATGCATTGGTAGAATCAATATCATTAAAATGTCCATACTAACCAAAACAATCTATAGATTCAACACACTCCCCATTAAAATACCAAGGGCATATTTCACAGACCTAGAATGAATTCTCCAAAAATTCTTCGGGAATGGAAAAAACCCCCGAATAGCTGCAGTGATCCTGAGAAAGAAGAACAAAGTAGGTGGGATCTCAATACCAGATATCAAGCTGTATTACAAAGCCACTGTTCTCAAAATGGCCTGGTACTGGCACAATGGAATAGAATAGAGAATCCAGAAGTGGATCTGAACCAATATGCTCAATTAATATTTGACAAAGGAGGCAAGAACATACAATGAAGTCAAAACAGTCTCTTCAATAAATGGTGTTGGGAAAATTGGACAGATATATGCAAAAAAATGAAACTAGACCACCAACTTAATCAGTACACAAAAATAAACTGAAAATGGATAAACAACTTAAATGTAAGACAGGAAATCATAAAAAATACTAGAGGAATCCACAGGTAGCAAAATCTCAGACATATGCCAAAGCAATTTCTTCACCGATACAGCTCCTAGGGCATTGGAAACTAAAGAGAAAATAAACAAATGGGACTTTATCAAAATAAAAAGCTTCTGCACAGCAAAAGAAACCATGAGCAAAACAATAAGAAAGCCCACTGCATGGGAGAACATATTTGCCAAAGTTATCACCAATAAAGGTTTAATCTCCAATATTTATAGAGAACTCATACAACTTAACAAAAGGAAAATAACCCAATCAAAAAATTGGCAAAGGACCTAAGTAGACACTTTTCAAAGGGAGACATTCAGAAAGCCAAGAGATATATAAAAACATGCTCAAAGTCACTAATCATCTGAGAGATGCAAATCAAAACAACAATGAGGTACCATCTCACACCTGTAAGAATGACTATCATCAACAAATCAACAAACTACAAGTGCTGGAGAGGATGTTGAGAAAAAGGAACACTCGTGCACTGCTAGTGGGAATGCAGACTGGTACAGCCACTATGGAAGACAGTATGGCATTTCCTCAAAAACTGAAAAATGGAACTGCCATTTGACCCAGTGATCCCACTTCTACGAGTATATCCCAGAAATCAGAAACACCAATCAGAAAGGATATATACATCCCTATGTTCATAGCAGCGCAATTCACCATAGCTAAGATTTGGAAACAGCCTAAGTGCCCATCACGATGAATGGATTAGAAAACTGTGGTACATCTACACAACGGAATACTATGCTGCTGTAAAAAAGAAAGGAATTCTTACCATTTGTAACAGCATGGATAGAACTGGAGAGCATTATTCTAAGGGAAATAAGCCAACCAATGAAAGAAAAATATCACATGACATCACTCATTTATGGATAATAAAGACCATTATAAACTGATGAACAAAAATAGATACAGATGCAAAGCAGCATCAAACAGACTGTCAAACTACAGCAGGAAGGCCAGGGAGGGTTGGCGTCGGGGGAGGGAGGGGCAAGAGATCAACCAAAGGGTTTTTATGCATGCATATCAGTATAACTAATGGACTCAAAATACTGGGGGGTTGGGGAGGCTGAGGGAAGGTGAAAGGGGGGTGGAGGAGACATATGTATTACTCTTTTTTTTAATTTTGTTTTATTGCTTATAGTATTACAACAAGTGTTAGATATGTATTACTCTGTAATATTTTACACAAACAAAGGAAAAAATGAACAAAGCTTCTGTGAACTATGAGACAATATCAAACAGTCTAATAAATATGTAATTAGAGTCCAGAAAAAAATAAGAAACAGGGTGGGACACAAAAAGTTTGAAGAAATAATGGCTAAGAATTTTCAAAATTTGATTTGCAATATAAACACAGATCCAAGAAGCTCACAAACCAAAAGCAGAATAAACATAACCAAAATCACATCAAGACACATAATAAAATTGCTCACAGTAAATAGTAAAAATAAGTAAATAAATAAATTCTTAAAGCGACCAACGGGGAAAAAAGGCCATACATAATAGAGGAAAATTATAAAAGAAACTTTGAAGTTTCATCAGAAACAAGCTAGAAAACACCAATAAAAATTATGCCATTTTGCTAGGAGAAATGTCAACTTAGAATTCTATATCCAAAGAAAATGTCATAGAAAACAAAAGTGAAATAAACAATGTCATACAAATAAAAGCTGAAATAATTTGTTACCAATAACTTTTACCACCAGAAATGTTTTTTTGGATTGAAAGAGATGATATCAAATATAAACTCAGGTCCTTACATAGAAAAGAAGAACATTACAAATAGTAAATGTATGGGTGAGTATAATTTATTTTTCTTATTTATAAAATCCCTTTAAAGGACAGTTGACTCTAAAGTATAATTCATAATGAAGTATTGTATATTACATAAATATGTGAAAGTAAATTATAACAAAAGAAAAAAGCTTAGGAGAGAGTAAATGGAAGTATATGGCCCTCTAGCAATCCGGGACCCCTGAGGGATGTCGGACTGCTGGTTTCAGCCCAGTCCCCACAGGCCAGGCCAAGGGACCCTACTGGTGCATGGATTCGTGCACCAGGACTCTAGTATGCATATAAGACCTTTGGTTAACCCCTTCCTATCCTCCTCCCTCCCCTCTTTCCTCTGAGATTGATCAATTTGTTCCATGTTTCCATGCCTGTGCGTTGAGCATCTGCCCGCTGGTGGTCATTGTGTGTCATAGCTACCAGTCGAATGGTCGAAATGTTGCTTAGGCTATCCTATCCTATATAATAAAGAGGTAATATGCAAATTAACCATCAAGCCCTTGCACAAGATGGCCACCTCCATGTGGCCAAAAGATGGCCGCCCCCATGTGGTCACAAGATGGCCTGCAGGGGAGGGCAGTTAGGGGCAACTGGGCTGGCAGGGGAGGTCAGTTGGGGCAATCGGGCCAGCAGGGAAGCAGTTGGGCATCGATCTGGGTGGCAGGGGAGTGGTTAAGTGGTGATCAGGCTGGCATGCAGAAGTGGTTAGGGGCAATTAGGCAGGCAGGCAGGTGAGTAGTTGGGAGCCAGCAATCCCAGATTGTGAGAGGGTGCAGGCTGGGCTGAGGGACACTGCCCCCCACCCCTCTGTGCATGAATTATGTGCCCCAGGCCTCTAGTTTTAGATAGATAGATAGATAGATAGATAGATAGATAGATAGATAGATTTGTTATATGATCTATGATCAGTGATTTTTAATGTTACTATTGTAATTGTTCGGGGCCCCACAGTCATGCCCATATAAGACAGTCAACTTAATAAATAAATATTGTGTGTGTTTGGACTGTTCCACGGACTGGCCATTCTCCCATCTCTCTCTCCTCCTCCTTGCACTCCCCTATTTTCTGAGACACAACAATATTGTAATTAGGCCAGTTAATAACCCTACAATGGTCTCTCAATATTCAAGTGAAAAAAAGAGTTTCATATATCTTACTTTAAATCAAAAGCTAGATGTCTGAATTTGTCATCACTTGCTGTATTCTTAAGATCTATATATCTCTATACATGTAAATTATACCTTGATACTCTTAATTCTACTAAGATTTTTTTTAACAACTCTATTTGCAAAGAGCATATGGAAGGTATGTGGACAAATAATCTGAATGACATACATGCTCTGACCTCGTTTATGGCTATATGAGGAACAAACATTTAAACAACTCCCGGTAATGCATAAATTAGTGTTGTATGGGTTAAAGACACAGTGCTTTAGAAGCCTGGTTTAAAAAAGAAATGATCCATTCAATTCAGAGGATAAGTCAAGAGTCATCTTTTATTTCAAAGAAACCTTAAACAGTAATATAAATGGAAATGGAGCCACTTTAAAATGAAGCTAGAGCTGCCCTGCCAGAGGTATATGCCTTTCATAGCATAAACCTCCAACCTTGGAATGCTAAAATCAGGGCAAAATGACCTTTGGATTGAGCCTGAGCAATCTAGTGCTTTGAAAAATAACTGTTTGCAAAGATAACAAGAAAGCAGTTGTTATGGTTACTGGACTAAAGACACTGATTTATAATTAACATCATTATGTTGTATTATTTTTACTAATAGAAATGCCTTCCATCCATTGATGTAGTTCCCTTTCCCTTCCTCATAAATACCCATTGTCTTTGTCTCCTAATTGGAATATTATTCAGGCTTCTACCTGAATTAACAATTACCAAATAGCTATTCTTATTGATCTCAATAAATGCTTGTTGCCTATCATTTTGAAAGGCTTTTAAAAAAATAGGTTAAAAAACAAACATTTATTGAACACCTATAATAGACTATGTACTGGAAATTTTAAAATAAATAATTAAAGTATATTTTGTTAATAATAAATAACATGTACTGCATATCTACGATGTGCAGACATTTACCTTACTATAACATCATCTCACTAGAGCACAGCAGTTAAAAGTCAAACAGATTTGAGTCCAAGTTCAAGCTTTTTCACTTGCTAGCTATCTAACCTTGAAAACATTATTAAAATGCCATAAACTTAAAATTCTCATGTGTAAAACGACTATAATAATTACAGTCCCTATTTTTTTGTATGTTTGTGAAGATTAAGTAAATTAGACAAAGCTCAAGATATGGTCCAAGTCCTGAATAATTGGAATAATTTCATTACAGTAAGTGTGTAATGTCACTGGTGCTATGAGACTATAGAAAGGAAGCAATTTTATCAGAGGAGAAGGGTCCCTTAGAAGGATGCTCAATGGGATCTAAAGAAAAACAAATTTTTGAAGAGAATTAGGAAATATGTAAACTCCAGGCAAATGAAATACCAAACACAATCTCAAAGAAAAAGAAGTTTAAATCATAATTGCTGAAATGTAAAACACAAGACAGATAAGATATGATAAATTCAGAAGGAACCGGTTTTACAGAAGACTTTATATTGCATGTTAAGAAGTTTGAGCTTAATTCTGCAGACTCTTAGGAACCCTTGAAAGGTTTAAGGCAGCAGTTCTCAACCTGTGGGTCATGCCCTCTTTGGGGGTCAAACAACCCTTTCACAGGGGTCGCCTAACATATCCTTCATATCAGATATTTACATTATGATTCATAACAGTAGCAAAATTAGTTATGAAGTAGCAACGAAAATAATTTTATGGTTGGGACTCACCACAACATGAGGAACTGTATTAAAGAGTCGCAGCATTAGGAAGGTTTGCATTTCAGAAACACAGGTAGCTCAATAGACGTTTTATTTGAGATCAGCAAGGTGTCAGGAAGAGCAGTTAGGCGTCACAAAATCTCAGGCAAAAGATGGGTGATATGGAATGAACTAGAGCAAGTGTACAGGGACAAGGATGATAGGGAAGATCTAAGAAATTGTAAGGAAGAAAAACTGGAAAAGTAAAGGTGAGTGATGAGACATGAGTGAAGATGACACTCAGATTTGCTCCGTGGGTTATGATACTTATGATAACGGATATAAAAGGAGAAATGAGATTTAGTTTGGGCCATGTTAATTCTGAGATACCTGCAGGAATTCCAAGGAGATTTGTGTACCAAGGGTGAATCTGTATATGGAACTCAGAGGAGAGTTAGGGCAGAGAGATGCGGATTGAAGAATCATCAAATGTGAGGAATCAGATGCATTGAAATAGCTTAGACCCTCTGGGAGGGAACAGAAAATACAAACTCTGAAGAGCTGAATGTAAGCTCAAGACACTAATCAAAACAACTGAAGAATGAGGAAACTAGAAGAAAGTCAGAGAGAAGTATATAAAAAAAATTAGGAAGTAAACAGAGAGTTAACAACACAGAAAGAAAGGGATCAGAATATTGGCCTTTGAGCAGGGAAAGGGGAAAGTGTCTATTAGGTAGAACAAAAGCCTAAAAGTTCTATCTTAAGAAAATTACAGCCCTGACCGCTTTGGCTCAGTGGATAGAGCGTCGGCCTGCGGGCTGAAGGGTCCCAGGTTCGGTTCCGGTCAAGGGCATGTACCTTGGTTGCGGGCACAACCCCGGTGGGAGGTGTGCAGGAGGCAGCTGATCAATGTTTCTCTCTCATTGATGTTTCTAACTCTCTATTCCTCTCCCTTCCTCTCTGTGAAAAATCAATAAAATATATATATATATATATATATATATATTAAAAAAAAAAGAAAATTACACACACACACACACAAAAGACACAGTATGGAGTGTATTATGAGGTAGGGACAAGAGCAGGGAGGGTCTTGAAATCAAAGCTATTAAGTTCAGGTTTCATTCTTAAGTTTTGGGAAACTCCTTCCTCCAGCTTTATTGAGATGTAATTGACAAATAAAAATTGTCTATATTTATGATATAAACGTATCAAACCATGTATATGTTTACATTGTGAAAGTTCTGAGATTCTTTTAGAAGTTGCATATTCAGCTATTTATTTCAGAAAGAAAACTCTAACCTTTGAAAGAAAGAGCATTTTGGAAGTAATTGCAAAGTACAGGAGTGGAGGGTGAGAGCCTGCATTAGAGGATGGGGAAGTAAAAATATCTCCAAATTCTTCTTCTTGAGAGAATAGGGGGTGATGGGAGCTACCAGTGACTCAGGTAGGAAACACCTTAGAAGGACCTCGATAAGGGAGGTGAGAAAATCTGTGTCTACATGACTTAGATAAGTCTGTAGACCACCTGTGTCAACATAACATAGTTCTTTCTTCCAGGAAACTCAGAGAGACAAATAAGAGTGTAAGCCAAGAAATAATTCCACCAATTGTTTTAGGAAATTCCTATAGATGCACTTATTAAACATAAGAGTCTGTGCACCTGAGCAAACAGCCCACATACCAAATGGCTGCTTATCAAGACTTTCTTTAGAAGATTCGTGCAGTCTCAGATAGCTTCCAATTTGAGAGACCACTCTTACACCACTTAGGCCCTGATGCCAAAATTCTACTTCTGACTTCAAGGTCATGTTCTCCCTTACTTAGCTAAGTTTAAGTTTTGCTTTATTAACAAATTCCCTTGTGATAACCTGGAGAGTTCAATAGAGGGAATATGATGAGTACAGTGTGGATATGTAATCTGAAAGCTCTGTGGGACTTCAGCAGGCACTTGAAAGTTTGCATGGAGAGCTAAACAGTTGATGGGGTTATGCCCTGGCCATTGTGACTCAGTGGTTAGAGGCTGGCCTGTGCACCAAAGGGTCGCGGGTTCCATTCTCAGTCAAGGGCACATACCTGAGTTGCAGGTTCATGCCTGAGCCCAACAGGGAGTATGCAGGAGGCAAGCAATTGATGCACCTCTTTCACATCGATGTTTCTCCCTCTCCTCCTCCCTCCCTCTCTTCCAATCTCTCTAAAAACTCAACGGAAAAAATATTCTCCAGTGAGGATTCTTAAAAAAAGAGAGTTGATAAGAGTTAAAGACAATATTTGATAGGGCTTTAAGATATTATGAAAATTGATAAAATATACACTCAGGGCAAAATGTTGTAAGCTAATCACAATGTCATTTTGTGTAACCTCCACCATCAAACTTTACGTCTACCTTTGTACGTTCTCCACTGCCAAGCTCATTATCAGCTCCATGCAACCATGGGATATGGTTATGCTGGAATAGTTTTCCCTCCTCTCTGCAGTTCAAATCTCTCAGTACAGCAGCCTCCTGCAACCCCTGAAGCTTTCCCAGAGGTGCTTTAATTCCAAGTGTTTGTCCCTCTCTTCCCTATTGCATCACTGGCTCTCCCATCCACTCCCGTGTGTTTGTCTTGCACCCCTGAGCACACTGGAATCACTTTAAAGAGAGTGAGCAATTCTTATACTTTGTTATTGCTCTCAGTCCCTAATTTACCTCTGAACTTGTTGTAAGCCTTCAATGTATATATTTAAATACATGAATTTAAACTCAGGAAAATTAAAAGGAAATTAAAATACATCTGATTTTCAAAAAAGGAAAGTTGTTTTAATTAGCAATTACCTAGTTATTAAGCTTAAGCTTAATTGAACATTTGCTTGATGCAAATTTAAATAATGAGAGATTAGGGAAAAAATGAGAAGGAAATCAGAAAGTTTATTTGAAGTGAGATCAAAAAGATCTTTTAAAATGGGTTTCTAATCCATGGATATTGAATATTTTGATCAGAAATGTATGTGTAGACCTGAAACATTATGCACCTACATATATGTCTGAGAAGCTATAGACCCAACTGCTTACAGTAGTAATCTTGGTGTGGTGAAGGCAGGAGAAATGATCACAGGCTATTTTTTCCCTTTATTTTGATCTTATTTATTTCATTAATCTATTCCAGAGCAAACTAATATTTACTGGACAATAAAAAAAGTTGAACAAAACGTTTAAAGTATCAGTGTTCCATGACCAAGTTTTCATATGACACGCTAGAGCGATGCAAACACAAAATGCATCCTCAAAATAGTAAAATACTTATTCTTTTGAACAAGACTGAGGAATATCTCCCTCAGCATCTCCCTTTCCCACCCAATCACTTTTTTATTCTGAGCTCCTTTTCAAGCTAGCATTTATTCTCTAGGAAATACCTTGGGGGAGCCTGAGGAATTTTGAAGCAGTTTCTATAATCCTTTAATCACTTTAAGAAGCAAACCAATAGAGAGGCATTTGGAATTAAAAAAGAAAACAGAAAATAAGAAGCCCTGGGGACAGAGTACATTAGGCTGGTGTCTTGCAGTTGAAAAATCTTTCTACATCCCACTCCCCCCTTGATGTGTAAGAGCAAATCCACTGTTCTGAAGCCACCACAACAGACCGTACACTCATTTATCTAGTATTTCTTAACTGACCTGACCATTAACATCAAGTCAATAAAGTAATATGTTTATACAGAAGTTGTCATGTGGATACTGATTCTGTATTTCTTGCAATCTATTTCTGTGCCTTTATTAATTTTGCTGTACATTTTATTTTAGAAACACAGTTGTATGCGCTTATAAAAAGTGTGTTCCTTAAAGCCATAAATAAAATAGAAGTGCAATTAGCAGAAAATTAGAAATAGATATTTATATGGCACTGAATTTTTATGTCAGTCTAGTATGCCTCATGGCAAAATAATCCCTAATTAAACTTTACTGCAATATAAATGTTAGCAAAATGGACTGCCTGAGTCAATCAGTGTATAGAAGAAGTTAATCAAATTCAATTCCTTTCCCTAATGAGCGCTTCATGCACTGTCTGCTCCTGCGTCCAGCTCTGAGTGAGGCTGAGCAGGTAATTTGGAGAAGCCCACAGATAGCTACCACAGTCTTCGCACTTTGTGCTGGAAACACTTGGAGTTAAGAGGCATGTGAATCAGCCAAGGGAGAAATCCACGCTCTTGGTAACTTCAGAAAAAATTCAAGTATGAGGCATCTGACTTTAAGTACATGATGCCAGTGAAAAATCAGCAAACTAGAAAAAAGATATTTCAGGCCATTTTTGAGGTTCCAAGCATTTTGTATACCCTAACTACACCTGGTCATCCCAATCCCTTTAACTGTCTATACAGGGAACAGTTAGAAAATAAGCTTTTGATTCTAAATCTGGCTCTGCTGCTTACCAAGTGTGACTTTAGGCAAGAATTTAACATCTCTATGCTTTAGTTTCCTTATCTCTAAAGTGGGAGTAGCAATACTCATAATAGTATTTTTAGAAGTTCAAACAAGTATTGAAACAGACAAATACACATAATTCATATTCGCCAGTTTGTTTGCCGTGCACACACACACACACACATATACGCACACGCATAAACCCACACACCAAAACAGGCAGAAAGGACCACTACAAAGATTAAAGCCATGCATTTCAAGAATCCCCCAAGAAGCTCCAGAAGAGTTCTCCAGGAGCCCATGGGAAGCCATCCAAGAGCAGGGGCTGTCCGAAAGCAAAATACCAAGGGTATTGGAAGACTATAGGTGAGTGGGGTGGCAAGGCACCACTGGTTTGACAAAATGCCACTCACCTTCCATAATGAAATACCGTGGCCATTCATCACCAGGCCCCAAACAGGAGGTCCTTTATGAAGGAGCATTGGCTGGGTGGTAAGGAGGGGAAACGCTTCTTTCGTGGGTGCTTGAGAGAGAATAGCAGAGCAGAGCCCAACATAATTCTATCCCTCTGAAGTAGAGAAAGAAAAAAGGAATTATCACCTTCTAAAAGCAAAATAAATACAAACATAAATTCACATACAGAACAAAATCCAAGCAATGAAACACGTAACTGGCTGTTCTCCCAAGTTTAAGAAACTGAAAACAGAACTCAGCCTTTGTCACTCTCTTGAACTACAAGCTACCCACAAAGCATTGGTAAGAAATATTAGCTTTTGTGAATTATTTCATGGGGAAATTGAAAAAACACACACACTGTAATTACACATCTCATAAAAATAACAATTATGCATTATATTTAACTGTTCTATCCCCTTCCTTTCTTTTCTGGCTTCAAAAACATCAAATTTTCTCTTTATCTTTCTTATGCCTGTGCTTCCAGGGTGCTTATTGATTCCAATGTGTTCTTTTGTCTTATGTTCTGTTTTAGTAACTGTACTTATTCACTATGTTGTAGTTTAAGCAACCAAGCACACAAGGTATCCCAAGTTTCCAAATCTCTGTAGTTAATTATATCTCTTTATCTTCAAATCCTTTTGTAAAACTTATTATTCTACAAATAATTTAATTAAACCGTTTTCCTTCGGATCACTACTAAGTATCACTCTTATACACTGCATGTCTTCCAATTATTTATTTATTTCCCTATCAAATGAGTCCACATTTGCCTTTCCAACACTTCTCTTCTCTGTGATGTTACCCATTACCACCCAGGCTAATTTTCTTCAAATTCATTTAACCATGCATTCTGTATTTTGTAAGATTCTTGTAAAAGGGGATGTAATACAAATTGGATCCCCATATGACAAGAATAAAATAAGTGGTTTGAATTAATGTGATTACTCCCAGTAAATCTTCACTCCCTATGGTCCAATTAACATGTGCCTAATCCTAGGATGCCTTCCATTTCACCTGTCATGCAGTTGAGTACTGAGTAAAAACATTTAAAGAATTTTCCAGAATTCCAAGAAAGTAGACTACATGGCATCCATTGTAATAAATAAATCAATAATACCAATATGTCTTAATCAAATTAGAACTTTATGAATGGCAGTTGGAAAAGTTAATTTCCTTGAGAGGTCAAATGGCATTTTCTAGGGCTTGATATTTCCAGACCAGCCTCAGCAATTCCACTATAAGGACAGAAACAAGAAACCTAATTAATTTGTCTTGGCTAATTAAACGTACCTGTGATGAGTGCCACAGCTGCTTGTTTGTAAATTAGAAATGTTAATAATATGAGAATATTCAGTGTTACATGCTTGGGAAGTCTATTATACAGCCATGTTTTAAAAGGCTTGACTCAAAGTCACTTTGAACTGACAAGTTCTAACTATTCTGCTGGAATGTCAATGAATCTTGAATGTCCAAATCCAGAGCAGTTACCTACTTACCTTTATTACCTACTCTGAGCCTGATTATGTTAGCTGTAGCTTTCATATATTTTACATTATTTTAAAAAATGAACAAAATATAGCATATTAGAAATATATGCCAAAAAAATGGTAAGCAAAAAATCACGAGCAGGATAAATTTAAATTAATACTAGAAAGGCTATACAGATAGACATATAACTTACAAAATTTAATTCTACACTTTCCATTTTAGAATGAGGAGACCTTTTAATGTTTCCAAAAGACACTGTTTGTTTCTTCTCAAGATCTATTCCTCTCTCCTCCTTATTCCCCAAACTCTCCTTTACTTAGGAAGCTAAGTTGACTTTGGCTAAATTTTGATTAGTCTAAGGCAGTCATATAATCTTATTCTCCCTGCTAGTAGATTTCTACTAGGTGTGCGCCTAACCTGGTTTGGGCCAATGACATGGTAGGAGTGACTGAGGGCCCTCTGGGAGATGTTTCTTTGAAATTAACAAGAATACACTGAGGGAGATTGGCATGTTTTATTCTGCCGAATGTTACTCCATAAAGATTTGAATCTTGGTGCTACTATAACCATCTAACAACCATGAGCAAGGCTAGTCTAATAACAAGCTTGACACTAAAGGTGGCAGAGCTGAGAAAAATGAGAAGTGATGAATGCCTTGAATGTCATGGAGCTGATGAATTCATCATTCTCTAAACCAAACTATCTCCTATCGCTTGTTAACTAAAAGCATACATGTACTGATGCTTTAATATTTATAGATTGTGCTGCAAATAACACTCATTGTCAATACGAAAAACTCAATTCTTTGGGAGAAGTAAAGTTTCTCTAGTAATTAACAGGAAATTTGCTTAAGAAAATTATTGAATTGAGACTAATTAAAAATATGTACTATAAAAATATAAATATTATGGTTCATATTGAGCTGCAATAACTTATCTGCTGTTTTTCTCTTTATAATTCATCCAATAAAAATAGAATTTATCTTAACCTTGCTCATTGGTCAAGACTGTTCCATTCAATTAGCAATGATAGACAGCACACTTAGTATCAGATGCCATGCCTGGTACTGGAGACACAAAGTTGAACAGGACATGGTCCCTTGACTTCAAGAAGCTCAAAGTCATGTAAATCTTACAATCTGTCTGCTAGAGATTGATGGGTACTTAATGGTCAACAATCATAATCAGAACAGAAAGTGGAAAAAACATATAAAAAATTATTAATCAATAGTAATTGAAGCAAAGGGGGGTTGATTCTTATAATTGGTGTGAGACATTCACTTTAAGTAATGAAGCTAATACTCAGAGATTGCATGCACAGAACACCAAAACAATGGGCTGATTTGATCATTTGAATAAGAAACTTCAAATGTGATGGTTTTGATGTTCTGTCATTTGTATTCACATTTGTCGATTGAAATAATATTCAATTTGACAAATAAATGTTCATTGTGTACTATATTTAGACCATATCATATGGGATTGGGGTTGGAAGAAGAGTGATAGAAGATAAAGGAAGAAAGAAGGAACACAAAACTGAAAGAAATAAATGTCTGAGGGCTCCAGAAATTTATAAAGCAGTGGGAGGGATTATCACATAAAGAGCTAATTTTAATAGAAGATCAAATCAAAGGGGAAATAACAAAATTTTTTTAAAAAAGAGTGGGAGAGGAGAGAAACAAGATGGCGGCATAGGGTAGACACCGCATATGCAGCTGTGAACAACTATTTCAGAAAAACCACGAAAAGAACATACGGACACCACTCGCACCCACAGGACGGCTGGCTGAGTGAAAATCCTACAACCAGAGAAGAGTCTGAGACTCAGAGCAGCAGCGGAAGCAAAGTACAGAGGTACGGAGGCGCGCGCA
>PVJC01039929.1:0-16017 GCA_004026665.1 Murina feae | reverse complement strand
GGGGTGCCTGCTCCAAGCCTTGATGGTGTGCCTGGGGACAGGCCCCCAGCAGGTAGACACACACAGGAGGACTGCTCCGAGCCTCAGATGCGGCTGGGGGCAGGTCTCCAGTGGTGACACACACACACACACATACACACACAAGGCGCCTGGCAGACTGGGGCCATCATAGGACATCCACTGAGGGGTCCCAGACTGTCAGAGGGCACAGGCCGGGCTGAGGGACTCCCTCCACCCCGAGTGCACAAATTTTTGTGCACCGGACCCCTAGTAAGAAATAAAAAACATTCTGGCCCTAACCAGTTTGGTTCAGTGGATAGAGCATCGGCCTGCAGACTGAAAGGTCCCAGGTTCGATTCCAGCAAGGACATGTACCTTGGTTGTGGGCACATCCCCATAGGGGGTGTGCAGGAGGCAGCTGATCGATGTTCTCTCTCATCAATATTTCTAGCTCTCTATCTCTCTCCCTTCCTCTCTGTAAAAAAAAAAAAAATTATAAAATATATATTTTTTAAATAAATATATTTTTTTAAAAAACGAAAAAAACATCAACCAGCCGCCTCCTGCACACCCCCCACCGGGATGTGCCCGCAACCAAGGTATATGCCCTTGACCAGAATCGAACCCGGGACCCTTGAGTCCGCAGGCCGACGCTCCATCCACTGAGCCAAACCAGTCAGGGCTCTAGCTTGATTTTTTTTTTTAAATATATTTTATTGGGTTTTTTTTACAGAGAGGAAGGGACAGCGATAGAGACAAACATCGATGAGAGAAACATCGATCGGCTGCCTCCTGCACACCCCCTACCACGGATGTGACCGCATCCAAGGTACATGCCCTTGACTGGAATCAAACCTGGGACCCTTCAGTCCGCAGGCCGACGCTCCATCCACTGAGCCAAACCAGTCAGGGCTCTAGCATGATTTTTAATACAACTCCCTGGGGTCAGGATCACGACTTTAGAGTCACAGTTTGCCCAATGAGAGAGAGGACTCATGTGTCTGTGTGTGTTTGTGGGGGGGGAGGGGCGAAGAATGGGGGGTAGTGGTGGTGAAAAAAGACCCACATACTGCATACTAAACCTGACAGGCTCAGGGGAGGCCATGTATGGTGGCCTTACAGGCTAAAATCAATTTGGGGTGGGTGATCCTGTCCCTAGGCCGCTACATTTCCTGACAAAGGTCAGTCTTTTTTTAGGGATGCTCATTTTACCACTCCTGTTCGACATAGTATTGGAAGCTAGCCATAGAGATTAGAAGAAATAAAAGGTATCCAAATTGGAAAAGAAGAAATAAAACTGTCATTATTCACAGATGACATGATATTGTACTTAGAAAACCCTAAAGACTCCATCAAAAAAACGACTAGATTTAGTAAACGAATCCAGCAATGTAGCCTGATACAAAATTAACACTCAGAAATCTGTGGCATTTTTATACACCAATAATGAACTCACAGAAAGAGAAACTAAAAAAACAACCCCACTTACCATTGCAACAAAAATTAAGATACCTAAGAATAAACTTAATGAAGGAGGTAAAAGACCTATACTCACAAAACTATAGGACACTGAAAAAAGAGATGGAGGAAGATATAAACAAGTGGAAGAATAGACTATGTTCATGAATTGGTAGAATCACCATCATTAAAATGTCCATACTACCCAAAGCAATTTATAGATTCAATGCAATCCCCATTAAAATACCAACAGCATATTTCACAGACCTAAAACAAACTCTCCAAAAATTCATATGGAATAAAAACAAAAATGAATACCTGCAGCAATCCTAAGCAAGAAGAACAAAGTTGGAGGTATCACAATAACAGATATCAAGCTGTATTACAAAGCCGCTGTTCTCAAAACTGCCTGGACCTGGCACAAGAAGAGACATATAGACCAGTGGGACAGAACAGAGAACCCAGAAATCAACCCAAACTATTATGCTCAATTAATATTTCACAAAGGAGGCAAGAGCATACAATGGAGTCAAGACAGTCTATTCAATAAATTGTTTTCGGAAAATTGGACAGATACATTCAAAAAAAATGAAACTAGGCCACCAACTTATACCATACATAAAAATAAACTCAAGCCCTAGCTGGTTTGGCTCAGTGGATAGAGCATCAGCCTGCGGACCAGAGGGTCCCAGGTTTGATTCCGGTCAAGGGCACATGCCTGGGTTGCAGGCTTAATCCCCAGTGGGGGCATGCAGGAGGCAGCCCATTGATGATTCTCTCTCATCATTAATGTTTCTATCTCTCTCTCCTTCTCCCTTCCTCTCTGAAAGCAATAAAAATATAGTTAAAAATAAAAAATAAACTAAAAATGAATAAAAGACTTAACTATAAGATGGGAAACCATAAAAATTTTTGAAGAATCCATAGGCAGCAAAATATCACACATATTTCATAGCAGTATCTTTACTGATACATCTCCTAGGACAATAGAAACTATGGAGAAAATAAACAAATAGCACTACATCTAAATAAAAAGAAACCATCAACAAAACAGGAGAGCTCACTGCATGGGAGAACGTATTTGTCAATGTTACATCCAATAATGGTTTAATTTCTAAAATTTATAGGGAACTCAAAGAACTTAACAAAAAGGAGGATAAACAATCCAATAAAAAAATGGGCAAAGGACCTAAATAGATACTTTAGAAAGTAGACATACAGAAAGCCAAGAGATATATGAAAACATGCTCAAAGTCACTAATCATCAAACAGAGGCAAATCAAAGCAAAAATGAGGCACCATCTCAGATGTGTCAGAATGACTATCACCAACAAATCAACAAATGATAACTATTGGTGAGGATATGAAGAAAAAGGAATGCTTATACACTGCTGGTGGGGATGCAAACTGGGGCAGCCACTGTAGAAAACAGTATGGAGTTTTCTCAAAAAATTAAAAATGGAAATTCTATTTGACCCAGTAATCCATTTCTAGGAATATATCCCAAAAAATTAGAAACACCAATCAGAAAGTATAAATGCATCCCTATGCTCACAACAGTACAATTTACAACACCTAAGATCTGGAAACAGCCTAGGAGTCCATCAGCAGATGAGTGGATTAAAAAACTGTGATACATCTACACAATGAAATACTATACTTCTGTAAAAAACAAAGAACTACAAAGGATGAAATAGGAAAATGATGACTGTACTTTTTGACTCAAAGGAGACTAAACCTTCAAACAAACTAATAAATATAAATATGGGTATCAATCCACGGATAAAATGACTTATGTGACCCTGGGCTCAAAACAATACTGTTGCAATTAGCTCGTCTATATATCCTATATAATAAAAGCCTAATATGCTAACTGTCCAGTTGTTCATTCAAGCGATCAAAGCGTAATATGCTAATGATATGCTAAGGCCACTCAACTGCTCACTATGACGTGTACTGACCACCAGGGGGCAGACAGTCAACTGGATAACCAGTCACTATGATGCACACTGACCACCAGGGGGCAGATGCTCAACACAGGAGCTGCCCCTGGTGGTCAGTGTGCTCCCACAGGGGGAGTGCCGCTCAGCTAGAAGCTGGACTCATGGCTAGTGAGACCAGCTGCGGTGGTGGGAGCCTCTCCTGCCTCCAAGGCAGCACTACCGGGTGGCACCAGCAGCCTCAACGGGGCTGGGATGAGCCGGCAGCAGAGCTGAGTTCAGCCCCGGCTGGGGCTCCTCCTTGGCAACCTGCTGCTTCAGCACTACTACATCCCCTGAGGGGTCCCGAATTGCGAGAGGGCACAGGCCAGGCAGAGGGACTTCACCCGTGCACAAATCCATGCACTGGGTCTCTAGTTATTAATAATAGGAAGGAGCAAGAGGGAGGTCAGATATCATAAGCATGGCTATTTGGGCAGCTTCACCAGGAAGCTACAGTTTTATACTCTCCAGGAAACTATTGGCCCATTCCCTGCAGTTTGCAGGCAAGAGAGGTCAAACAAAGGGGAGACCGACAGATAGATGCTTGAGTAATAAGTCATAATGACGTAGGAAAGATGCCTGTCAGTCAAAACTGGGAACAGAGATGATAGGCCAGAGTGGACAGGGATAATGTAAGCCTATGAAAATTTGGGAAAATATAATTCCCTGGACAAAGGAGCTCACTCATTTGGGAGCCCTCTCTCTTGTCTCTGTGGTTCCTTTGGCTTTGCTCCTTTGGCTTTGCTCCTGCCCATGTTCCCTCCATAGCTATGTGGCCCTGTGGACCCCACACTCAAAGAACAGGTGAACTGCAGCAGGGAACACGATGTAAGCTAGCCTGATGCTAAACTGAACTCTGCTCCAATCTGAAGAGAAAGCTCTGGGCAATAGCTTTGATCCTAGCTCTGCTGAAGCCACAGCTACACTTCTATAGCGGGACAAAGAGAAATGGGATCTTGGAAACTCAGGGATTTAGTTCCATGAAAATAAAAATTACTTGTTCTCCTGAAAAAAAAAATGTTCTCTGTATTAGTGAGTCTTTTTCTGTTCTGTTTTGTTTTTGTTAGATTCCACATTTAAAATCATATGGCATTTGTCTTTCTCAGTCTGACTTATTCACTTAGCACAGTACCCTCTAGGGCTATCCATGCTGTTGTGGTAATTTCATGTAGTCCTTTTTTCTATGCTGTCTTATTTTTATACTGTTTTAGCTTAGTTTTTTATAGCAACCTTTCATGAAGTTACTCTTCCCATGGGTGGGAAGAATCATTTATTTTATATAAGTGGGGGGGGAAAGGTGGTAAAGTATAATAAAATATATATGAATCTATACTAAGGTGACCAGATTTTAACATTGGTAAAGCGGGACACCACTGACGGGGAGGAGGGGAGGGCCTTTTTTTTTTTTTCCACTTAAAATATTACAAAGAGTAGTACTTATGTCTCTTTCCAAAAATTGGGACTTTTTTAAAACGCTGCGGGATGCGGGACAAATTGTTAAAAATCGGGACTGTCCCGCCAAAAGCGGGACATCTGGTCACCTTAATCTATACTAATCTAAATAAATGATTTAATAAATAAATAAATGGGGAAGAAGAGTTTCAAATATTCCCCCACCAAGAGGTGGAGCTAGTCTGAGCCTCTCCACTTTGAAGGTAAGCTAGACTTAGTAACTATCTTCCAAAGCATGGAGTAAGAAAGGGGGAAATACTAACCTCAAGCTAAGAAAACCTACCAACACTAAGGTAAGTGATGAAGGTGAACATCACTAGTGATACCATGTAGTCAGTATGTACCCACAGCATGATGTGATATGATGAAAAGGTCACTTTATCTGTTGGTATTCTTCCCAAATATTAATAACTCAGTCTAATCATGAGGAAAACATTGGAAAAAAATAGAATGAGAAAGAGGAAGAGTCTACATATACTCTGACCAGTCCTCCTGAAGACTATCAATGTCATGAAAACAAAAACAGACTGAGAAACTGTCATGAAGCAGAGGGGACTAAGGAGACCTAACAACTCAATACAATGTGGGGCCCTAGAGTCAACGATTCAATCCTGGAACAGAAAAAGGATCATAATAGCAGAACATCAAGTGAAGTCTGAGTTTAGTTAATAGTAAGGTAACTATGTCAGTGTCTTCATTTTGACAAATGTACTATAGTAAACAATATGAAACAATGGAAGTGCTGTCTTTGCAAATTTACTGTATGTCTACAGTTATTATAAGTTAAAAAGTATTTTTTTATATTTTTATATTTTTGAGTTTTTTAAAAGGTTCTTTTGTTTGGTATATTATCTCTTTAGAAAAGAAAATATCCATGTGTTTCTAAGGTTTCTACTCTTGTTTAAAGGCTGGAAAAATTCTTAGGCTCTACTCCACACCTACTACGTCAGGAACTTTGAGAATGGAGTCCAATGATCTGTTTCTCAACCTGTGGGTCGTGACCCCTTTGGAGGTCGAATGACCCTTTCACAGGGGTCGCCTAAATACATCCTGCATATCAGATATTTACATTACAACTCATAACAGTAGCAAAATTATAGTGATGAAGTAGCAATGAAAATAATTTTATGGTTGGGGGTCATCACAACATGAGGAACTGTATTAAAGGGTCGCGGCATTAGGAAGGTTGAGAACCACGGCTCTAGGGGATTCTAAAGAACATTAAAGATTGAGAACAAGTGGACTAGCCTATTCCTCTATATGTCACAACTATTTAATATTTAATGAACATTTTAAAACTTTAGGCAAGAAAACTAGAGAAAATCTTAATAAAGTAAGTACTTCAATTGAAAAATAATGTATCAATATTTCTTTATTAGTTTCGATAAATGTATGATGTTAACAACAGAAGAAACTAGGAATAGCTTATTCAAAAACCCTATATACTCTGAACTAAAGTATTTATAACTTTTCTATAAATCTAAAACTATTCTAAACTAAAGCTTATTTTAAAAAATAAGATTATATTTGGAATAATGAATCAGACCTTCTTGTTTAATGCCAGTTTTCTTCAGTTGTCTAAGAAGATTTCCACTTCCTCTCAGAACTGTCTTCAAAGCTCTCAAACCCCAGTCATAATGCTGTTGAGGTGTCAAAAGTTCCCTTAAGTAAAAACATGAAAATCATAAAGCATCAAATAGCTATCAGGAATTCCTTTTATCATCATATTCAAAGAAATACGGAATGTAACTAATGACAAATAAAAATGAGTACTGATATCCCATACATTTATATAAAAGACCCAATCACACAAAATTATCACTCAAGTAAAATGTTGAAGATGAATGGTTCATAAACTGGCTATCTCCCCCCTACACACACACACACACTTTTTTAATTTAAATTTTATTTTTTAATTAAAGATTACATTCAATATTACTTTGTATTAGTTGTACTAGGTTAGACAATCACATACTTTACAAATGTCCCCTCCCTCCAATATTTTTAGTACCGACCTGGTACCATACAGAGTTAATACAATAATAGTGACTGTTTTCCCTAAACTGTACTTTATATCCCAATGACTATTTTGCAATTACCAATTTGTACTATAAACTGGCTAGAATCTCAATGATTATATAATTACCTGTTTCCTTTATTCCTAAAGTTTTTAACCAATCTATTTAGCTCTCAATCTCTGAAATTCTAATTGTCACTACCTTTTAAATGATATGGACTAGACTTCTCAATTACCCAAAGAAGCTAAAAGCCAGTCTCTATTACCAAAAATAAGACATAAGAAAAAATATAAAAGACTCCCTCCAAAGAATAAGTTTTCAGTGGTCAAAGGGTAAATAAGATCAATAAGTGTCATTTAGCTGGAGCACTCCAAAATTTTTTTTTCCTAAAAAAAGTGAGATTAGATCTCTAGTATTTACGAAAAACAAGTATTTAGGCCCATATATTTTAATTATTTAAAGTAAAATCTTCCCTGTCACACCTTAAGTACAATCACCAATATGAAAATCATTGAATAAATTGGACAAATGAGAAAAACAGTCACTAATAAACATAATCAATCATTGAAACCACAAAATATAAAAATAAAACAGACTCACCTGGATAGATTGAAAATGGCTACCAATTTCCTGCCCAATACTTGAGCCTCTTTGAAGCCTTCTGAGTAGAGGATGACTTCTGCGATGAGCTCATTGTCTGGACGGGACATGGCTACCGGCCGGAAAAGCTGTTTAAGATTATCAGGCAGTTTTTGTCTTCCTCCATATCCTTTTCCAGCAGGATTCATAGTGATAAAAATGCCAGAATTCGAATTTATTTCAACCTGAAAAATTAATTTAAAATTCAGGCATCAAATATCTGAAACTATAAATATAAAACATTAGCAACAGAAATTTGTGACATATTTCTACACATAAACATCTTAGCAAAAAACTAACAACTAATGTGCTAACCGTCTCCTTATTCAACATGTAATAAACTCCTTAGGAATCATACTGCTTTATAGAGGTTCTTTATAATCGGTTTTTTGAAGCTAAAAGTTTAGATGATAAATAGTTTGCATGCCTATTCACTCATGCAACATATGTTTACTGAAAGCTTTCCTTGTGTTATAATTTGCTAAGTACACAGAGACAACACAACTCTGAACTAAAGTCAATAATAGTTGATTCCCTTCTAACAAAGAAGCAATCATAGTGTAATAAATGCTTTGACAGGGAAGAGCAGAATACCAGAAGAGTAGCTAGTAGGAGCATTTCAACAAAGCTCAAAGAATAGAAGCTAAATTAGAATGTGTCAACTATGAATGGGCAATTAGGAAGTAGAAATATCTAGAGTAGAAAAACCTGGCTATAAAGGAAAGAAAAGAGAAAGAGCAGTGATTGAAACAAAAGATGAATTACATTTGCTTATGTTTTAGTTATATAACATTATTATGTGTAATATATTAAGAAGGAAAAGATTTGATTATGTTTAAAAGCCAATGAGAAACGGGTATAGGAAGGAAGGCAGAGGGGATAACTCCAAGAGGGTTGCTGGGAAGCTGATTCCAAAGCACAGGTGGAAAAATAAGCACCGGTTGAGAAAAGGACCCCACTTTCTTAGTAAGAAGAAGAAAGGAAAAAGAAATATGCAAGAATATAAATTTTGATGACAAACAGCTAAAAACTTTATACTTTCTCAAGGGTTTAAGCATCATGTAAATGACATGTTAATAATTTACAACTGGTCTTACTTTTGTGCCCCACCCAGAAAAACTTGTATTGTGAATATATTATTATAGATAAGAGGATAAATGTACAGTCCTTTTAACTTTCAGCCTGTTCAACATTACTGTAATAGAACCTACTCAAAGGATATGGTGATTATGAAATGAAACAATGCATTAAAACACTAAGCATAGTACTAGCACAGACTGATGCTCAATAAATGTTAGCAAATATTATAACTCAATTATTCTACATAGTTTGAAGATTAATGGTAGAATGAGAACCAAAAAAGGGAGAGAAACCTCAGAGACAACTCACAGGCAAAAATATTTAACACATCAGTCACAGATTAAAAACAGGGGTGGTGCCAGGAGAAATAAGATAGAATACTGCCTGAATATAAGTAATGGCAAAGTCTTGTAAAATATTTTATAATTACAAACATATTTTCATACCTCCTTGCCAAGAAGTTCACATACACCTCTATGATTCTTCAAAGCATCTTGAATTGTCTGGATCTGCATAGAAACTGCTGACAGTACAGCTTCTTCTAGTCTGTTGAATTCATCAAAACAACCCCAGGCCCCACACTTGACCAAACCAACAAATATTCGTCCCATTGACTTCACATCAATGCCCTTAAAAATAACAATTAAAAATTATATTCACTAAAAATCAACTGAAATCGCTAATAATAATTTTATACTTTATGTCATTTACCCATAAGGTAATCATTTCACCTGTCTATGCCTCTTTTGCTCTAAAAAGTAGAGATTAAATAGCTACTCTTTCAAACTCAGAGTGGTTTCAAGGAGTAAACAAAATAATTCAAGTGAAAGTATTCTGAAAAGTACACAAAACTAAACAAATACTATTTCTGTTTTAGTTATTCTTTAAGTCAAAATACAAATCCTACACAAAATGTTTTTTAAATGAATGTAAGATTTTCCTTTTCTATTTACTATTCTCCTTACTAAAATCTTTCTCTAAACTCTAACATAAAACTATCCTATCTAATAAAAGAGTAATATGCAAATTAACCATCACTCCGGGACAAAATGGTGGCGCCCATAGCAGTGGGGCAGGACGCTGGTGGCATTACCCTGGCAACGGGAGCCCATCAGGCAATCAGACCACAGGCAGCACCCAGCAGGGCCTGCTGGGAGGTCGCCATGATGACCCCCCCCCCGAGCAGACAAGCGGGGGCCGCACTGCCTATGGCCCCCGGCTGCAGAGGAGGGGGAGCCAGTGATGGGGTCCCCCGCAGGCGGCAGCCCACTGGGGCGGCGGCTGCGGATGAAGGGACGAGGGGGCGTGGAGAGCCAGAGCCATTGGGGACCCACCAGCTGCCACCCTGGCTGGGCCTCGGCCAGGGCAATGGCTGCAGATGAGGGGACGAGGGGGTGCAAGCCATCGGGGACCCCAAAGGCAGCGCCCAGCAGGGCCTGCTTGCCCATCCCTGTGGTGTTGAGCAGACAGGCCTGGCAGAGAGCAGAGAACTACGTGGAGTGGGCCCAAGCCAACAGTAGCACATCTCCTGAGGGCTCCCGAATTGGATAGGGTGCAGGTCTGGCTGAGGGACCGCTCCACCTGCCCTCCCCCACCTACCCATGCACAAATTTCATGCACTGGGCCCCTAGTTTCTTTATAATAATTCTCTTTAGAAACATTTTGAGACTATACTACATGCAACTTTTCTCCATTTTACTTTTAAAATAAAATTCTATTTTCAAGCGATTTAAAAGTACAGTGATTTTAAATACAACTTTGATATATAAGAACATGAAAACTAACTCGACCATATAACCAGTGCATTACTTAGCTGGATATTTACTGACTCTACCTCATCACAATTAAAAACTAAAACTTGTCTTCCAAGAAGTCCACCCAAAGCTTTGACCGATTCGGTTTTTCCAGTTCCAGCTGGTCCATACGGATTTCCTCCAAGTCCCATCTTCATGGCTTGAGTGAGAGTGAGGTAGCACTTGTCTGTCAGAGGAGTGTACACCAGCTTGGGAGCATTACCCTACGAGAGAGAGAGAGAGAGAGAGAGAGAGAGAGAGAGAGAGAGAGAGAGAGAGAGAGAAGGTCTTTGCACGCAAGTTCTAATTAACATTTACAAATACACGGTGTGAAACACTACTTAAAAAGATAAAGAGGCAACAAAAGATTAAACTTTTTAACATAGAATAGTATCCAAAATATTTTTAATGAAAAAAGCTTTCTGGAATTGAACTTAATTATTTTCAAGCATGGATTTCATTCTTTCCTCAATTAATATATTGTTAGGTTTTCCAAACAACCTCTTGAGATTTTTTATGATACTACAAAAAAATATTTCTAAGGCAAATAAATCCAAAAATATATAATAATCAAGTATAAAAAGGCATTTTGTTTTGTATTTTAAATTCATGTAAATTATTTCCTTAAACTTTATAACCTTCACATATCAGAATTATTTGGACACCGCAAAGTGTAATTAATCTGAACAGCTTCTTATAAAACAATTTTAACTGATCATATAATTTTCAAATTCTCGACTAAATTTTAGGGAAAACAGATTCCAATGCCAGCTGCAGTTTATGTTTTTCCTTAGTTTAAGCAGACAGATTGGGTCTCAAAATGCATTTCCTTTTTGAAAGAGCAAACTGGCAACTCTCTTACATATGCTTACTAACATAATGGCCAAAATTTTCTGATGATTGATCACGATAAAAATAAGGCAGAAAGGATTCAGATGCACTTATTTTTAGAAAAGCTATATGAGTTAGGTTATTTTTTCAGAAGTTGTTTTACTGTAAAAAACATAAAAACATTTAATAAACCTATTTTAGCATATTTAAAATTGCACAACATTGTCCTTGTATAAGGAGGCACAAACCAAATCACTTGCATTGAGGTTGCCTATATTCAATTCTACGTCAATTGAAGATATATCTCAAATTCTATATAAATGATACTCTAAGAAAAGATACATTTAGAAAATTAAGTACAACACTGCCATTATTTTAACTTTTTGATAAAGAGAATGATTTTTTCCAATATAACATTTTTTACTTATGATGAAACAGAAAGAAAACATTCTTACAAGTTATAACTAAAATAAAAATAAATCTTTTATCCAAAAGAAAATTTCCTTTAAAGTAAGCAATTTCTAACAGAAAAATAAAACATTTCTGTCACAAGTCATACCTGATACTCATAAGTATACTGAAGTTCAGTATCCACCATTTGAACATAACATATATCATCACTTTTCATATAGAATCTAACTTGTTTTTTCCAAGCCCAGTCTTCAATTGTATGAACTTGAACTTGGTTCAACTGTTTCACCACATCAATATTATGAATAATGTCAAGGATTAGTGCTTTAAGTTTAAGCTCCGTAATGCCAGATTCTATATACAAATAAATATAATTGGAGAAAATGTTAGCCTGTGACTTACATACTTTATGATATCTTTATACAGGGGATTTCTTAATTAAAGTAAATGGTAAATTCATGATACATTTGAGTGGCATAGTAATACAGAGCATAGTAATACATACATATAATCAAGTTCACCATCTGTAAGAAATAATAATTTTGTATGTGAAAACTAACGCATCGACATTCAACAGGAAACGAGTTCTGGTTCCTTGTGCAGGGAGTAAGCACACGCTACCTTCCTACCCTCTGAATGCAGGTGTAAGAAACATGGACAACATGCACTGAACTGCTATTTAGGACTCTGAGAAGTAAAAAGGATTAGGCAATTGAGGAAGCTCAGAATTAGAAGTGCTATCAAACAAGTAGAGAATTTACCTTTTTCTTTTTCTTTTTTTTTTTCCCCTCTCTGTATCCCTAGGCCTAACACAGGGCAGCCTGAAACCCAGATTGCAGTAGACAAGGAGTCTCCAGGAGCAGGAGTCTCCAGCAGGTAGCTACAGTGCTGGCAGCTAAGACCCAGAAGTGCCTAAAACTCTGAGGGAAATTAGAGAAGCTATGATCCTGAAAGAGTAGGACAAACCACTACTGCTCTTTTTTCTCTCTGTGTTCTCCCATCAATTGGCCCACATTATGGGTGTGGTCATAGAGAGTGTGCAGGAGAGTATAAAGTATACGAAACCTCAGCTTTCTGGCCAGAGGACCAAAAGGGAGGCCCAAAGGAACCAGAAAATACTGGGAAGACCATGGAAAGAAAAGAGATTAGAAAAACGATCCCATAAACTTGCTTATGAATTCAGGCTCATCTCCAAACTGTGCAGATCTCATCTTCAACATCAAACCAAAGACCCTGAGAACTGGCCACCAGATGGGTCACATGTGCAGATCTGTAATAGCACTGCAGACTTTGAAAACAGAACTGATGATGGAGCCACACTCACACAAGGTTTGCTGGAACTTGTGGCCTGAACCAAATATGATCAATTGCTAAATGAAAAATATCACCATTGATATTTTAATATTACATTAATCCAGGTGATTTAAACAAAATCCAGACACTCATAACACAATTTTAAAATGTCCAAGATACAATCCAAAATCATTCAACATGCAAAGGACAACAAAAACAATCAATTCACATAAGAAAAGAAAGGTGGAAGGAATAAATTCATTCTCAGTTGAAGGAAATCTATGAGAATTCACAGACAATAAACAATCCTGCTCTAAAAGAGACCCTAAAGGAAGGTCTTCAAACAGAAGGAAAAAGGTACAAGAAGGAAAGTTGGAGCATCAAGATGAAGGAAGGGCAATGGAAATGATAAGCATCTAGGTAAATATAATAGACTATTTTTCTCTTGAGTCCTTTAAAAACATTTGGTAGTTAAAGGAAAAAAATACAATATAATCTCATGGAGTTTTCAATGTATATAGATGTAACATTAAGTCAACACCAAAAAGTGGGTTATAAGGAAAACTAAATGATGGTAAGGAGTCTGAATTTTGTTTAAGTAGAATTTAAAACTTAAGTGTGTGTGTGTGTGTGTGTGTGTGTGTGTGTAAATAACTTCTTAAGTAACCTCCAGATTAGATAGCCAGAAACAATAAATGAAGATAGAATGCCAAAAAATGTTCAAATAACTGAAAAGTAGGCAGAAAATGAACATTTTCCCTTACCGGTATTACCCGAATCCTCAGAACTTGTGTCAATGTCAGTATAGTGTTCTAACTTATTTACTAGTTGTGCTTCAATCTGATGAAGGCTATGATCTTGGATAGCATTTTCTACATCTTCAGTGAATTTAATCTGTTCCGCCAAGCATAATATCTATTAAATTAAGAGAAAATATATTTTTAAGAGGTGATTTTACTTAGGAACATTTTATCAAATTAAGAAAAGAAACCCTTTTCCCCAGAATTTCTATTGTATTGAATCTCTGTATCTGAATGCCCTTTTGGTACCTCAAATATTAACAGAGAATGCAGCCCAAGCTTACTTCTTAGAACTCATACTATCTCCCATAGGCCTATTTGATGGGTCCTAGAACTCACCAAGCTAATGGTAATAGAAGGGACTTGATACTTTCTTCCCCGGAATCTCCTCTTAAATGGCTTCTTTTCAACCAGGAAGATGCAAAGATAACAGAGTATGATGCAATCTATTTAGTAAAAAATTAATCTGCTAGCATTCCAAATAATCTCTCATTTTATTACTGAAGTCCGCCATTTCAACTTCTAATTTTATCTTAAATTAAGATCTGTCCTATCTTTCAGTCTAATAGTCAAAAAACAGAAACTAGCTCCAGATCAATACAGATATATTTATCTTTATATAAAACACTAGGAGCCCGGTGCACAAAAATTTGTGCACTCGGGAGGTCCCTCAGCCCAGCCTGTGCCCTCTCGCAGTCTGGGACCCCTCGGGGGATGTCCATCTGCTGGCATGTCTGGCCAGCCTGGGTGAGGGGCTGATGGCTGTCTGCAGGCTGGCCAAGAGCCCCAGTGTGGACCCTCACCCCATTGGGGTGTGGCCAGCCTGGGTGAGGGGCTGAGGGCTGTTTTCAGGCTGCCCACAGTCCATTCACGGTTCAAGTCCCTACTAGGGTGCCTGGGAAGCCTGGGTGCAAGGCTGAGGGCCATTTTCAGGCTGCCCACAGCTCCCATTGACCCAACATCCCAGCAAGGCTGGCTGGAAGCAGGTTTCTGGGGTTTATTTATCTTCTATAATTGATACATTGATCCTTTAAGCTGAAGGCTAGACAGGTAACGAAGCCTCCTGTCAGCTTCAGCTCCGTGGCTTCTATAATTGAAAAAATGTTGCCTTAGTTGAGGCCCAGTTGGCCTAGGCAGGCAGTTTCCTCCATCACTGGTGCAATGGAAGCCTACTGTTTGGTTCAGCTCCGTGGCTTCTATAATTGCAACTATGTTACCTTGAGCAGAGAGAGGCCCAGCCGGCCTAGGCAGATAGTTTACTCCTGGTGCAACGGAAGCCTCCTGTTTACTCTAGCTCCATGACTGCCAGCCTCCATCTTGGCTGGGTTAATTTGCATACAGCCACTCTGATTGGCTGGTGGGCGTGGCTTAGGCATCCCAGAGAAATTGTCAATTTCAATATTACTCTTTTATTAGATTAGATGAGATGCTCACCCTGCTTCGGAGGCTTTCTTTAATACAGCAACACTACTAATAAAGCAAATTATACATTTAAATATCAGTCTTTGAAAGCTTATATTAAAACTAGAGGCCTGGTGCACAAAAATTCCCACAGTGTGGAACCACTCAGGGGATGTCCACCTGCTGACTTAGACCCACTCTCTGGAAGATCGGACCTAAGTTGGCAATCAGACATCCCTCTGGCAGCCCGGGAGCCCCCAGGGGATGTCCACTTTCCAGCGAGGAGCAGGCCGAAGCTGCAGTCAGACATCCTTAGCACTGGTGAGGAGGCAGGAAAGGCTCCCACCACCACCACTATGTTGGAAGCCATCAGCCTGGCTTGTAGCTCAGCAGAGCTCCCCCTGTGGGAACACACTGACCACCAGAGGGCAGCTCCTGCATTGAGCGCCTGCCCCCTGGTGGTCAGTGTGTGTCATAGTGACCAGTCATTCCCAGTTATTCTGCTGTTAGGGTCAATTTGCATATTACACTTTTATTATATAGTACTAGAAGCCCAGTGCATAAAATTCATGCACTGAGTGGGAGTGGGAGGTGGGGGTGGTGTCCCTCAGCCCAACCTGCACCCTTTCCAATCTGGATTGGGCCTAAACGGGCAGTTGGACATCCCTTTCACAATCCAGGACTGCTGGCTCCTGCCTTTTCACCTGCCAATTGCCCCTAACCACTAACCTGCCAGCCTGATCAACGTCAAACTGCTCCTGTGCCGGCCTGATTGCCCCTAACTGTCCTCCCCCTGCAGGCCTGGGTCCCCCCCAACTGTCCTCCCCTGCAGGCCTGGGTCCCCCCCAACTGTCCTCCC
>PVJC01039928.1:0-16020 GCA_004026665.1 Murina feae | reverse complement strand
TTGCATACAGCTGCTCTGATTGGCTGGGAGGCATGGCTTGGCTGGTGGGCGTGGCTGTGAGCAGAGCCTCAGCCAGCCTAGGCAGGCAGTTGCAACAGAAGCCTTTGGTTTGCTCTAGCTCCATGGCTGCTGGCCTCCATCTTGGCTGGGTTAATTTGCATACAGCTGCTCTGATTGGCTGGGAGGCATGGCTTGGCTGGTGGGCGTGGCTGTGAGCAGAGGCTCAGCCAGCCTAGGCAGGCAGTTGCAACAGAAGCCTCTGGTTTGCTCTAGATCCGTAGCTGCTAGCCTCCATCTTGGCTGGGTTAATTTGCATACAGCCGCTCTGATTGGCTGGTGGGTGTGGCTTAGGTGTCTTGGGTAATGGTCAATTTGCATATTACTCTTTTATTATATTAGATTACACTGACAACTGAACATTGATAAGTAAAACTGAGAGTAACCTGATATTATTTGACTAGATTAAGACTGAGACTTAAATTCATATCACTATGTGTTTTCATATGTGTAAGTATGTTTGTGAATATACACATACATGTATATACATACATACATACATTTATATAGATTTAATTTGAAACATCAAATTGTGCTTTTTTTAACCCTATCCTTCATTTGGCTTGAATTTATGGGTATAAAAATTTGATATATATGTTTTGAATTAAACTATAGGAAAGTGATTTACTTTTATGTGAATTTAAAGAAGCCGTTTGGTGTGTACTACATGACTTATTAATTTACATGTTTTTTTTAAATATATTTTTATTGATTTCAGAGAGTAAGGGAGGAAAGAGAGATAGAAACATCAATGATGAGAGAGTCATTGATAGGCTGCCTCCTGCACAACACCTACTGGGAATTAAGCCCGCAACCCAGGCATGTGCCCTTGACTGGCATTGAACCCTGGACCCTTCAGTCCTCAGGCCAATGCTCTAACCACTGAGCAAACCAGCTAGGGCAATATATGTTGCTTTTAATACTAAAGATAAATTTAACTTTTGTTAAAGAAACTTAACTAAAAAACCTGGAGATAAGGCATAAAAGGGCTTTGTGTTCTTCCCGTGTCATACTAGAGTGCTATTTATCAATCTAGTTCATCTGACCTTGTAAGGGAATGTGGCTTATTTGACTTACTGTTTACCATTTATCACGACCTGGATTCTGTAAAGTTAGAGATTAACTTGAAGAAAATACATATTATGCAAGTTACTTTTGTATAATAGTGAGGCAATAGATTTCTGTCTTGTGAAAAAACAAGACATTAGTCATTTCAAAAAATTCTAAGCTATCTCTTTCCAAGATTTTTTTCACTTATTATTTTACTAGGGGCCCAGTGCACAAAAATCTGTGCACTTGGGGAGGGTCCCTCAGGCCGACCTGTGCCCTCTCACAGTCTGGGACCCCTTGTGGGATGTCCACCTGCTGGCGTGCCTGGCCAGCCTGGGTGAGGGGTAAATGGCTGTTTGCAGGCTGGCCAAGCCCCCCAGTGTGGACCCTCACCCCATAGGGGTGTGGCCAGCCTGGGTGAGGGGCTGAGGGCCATTTTCAGGCTGCCCACAGCCCCTTCAGGGTTCAGGTCCCTACTGGGGTGCCTGACCAACCTGGGTGAGGGTGTGAGGGCCATTTTCAGGCTGTCCACAGCTCCCATTGACCCAACGTCCCAGCAAGGCTGGCTGGAAGCAGGTTTCTGGGGTTTATCTTCTATAATTGAAACTTTGTTGCCTTGAGCAGAGGCCTAGGCAGACAACAAAGCCTCCTGTTTGCTTCAGCTCCATGGCTTTTATAATTGAAACATTGTTGCCTTGAGCAGAGGCCCAGCCAGCCTAGGCAGGCAGTTTCCTCCATCACTGGTGCAACAGAAGCCTCCTGTTTGCTCTAGCTCCATGGCTGCCAGCTGCCATCTTGGCTGGGTTAATTTGCATATAGCCACTCTGATTGGCTGGTGGGTGTGGCTTGGCTGGTGGGTGTAGCTTAGGGGGTCAATTTGCATATTACTCTTTTATTAGATTAGATGTATTTTTGTATCTGTCTTGAACCATTTTTGTCATTCTGTTGGTCCATTGTTAATAAGTCAAACAAAACTTTGACACATGCTCACTCTGAATTTGTGTGATAAATGCTTTTAACAATTTTTTCTTGAACACTACTATATATTATTGATAAGATAATTAAAAGCTTGAAGAATTTAACTAATGGAAGGCTTGGTAGTGTGGTACATTAGGAAAAAACATCAACAAAGTTAGGTGATACTAGAGGCCTGATGCTCAAATTTGTGCACCAGTGGGGTCCCTTGGCCTGGCTGGAGATTGGGGCTGTCCTGACAGGAATGGACTACAGGAGGACTCCAGAGCATGTCTGTTCCCCTCACCCAGTCCCAATTGGGCAGACCTCAGCAGCAAACTAACCTACTGGTCAGAGCATCTGCCCCTGGTGGTCAGTGTGCATCATGGCGACTGGTCAAGTGGTCAACTGATTGGTTAGACACTTAGCATATTATGCTTTTATTATATAGGATTATATAGGATTTGAGGCTGAGGTATCATTTCTGTGTGAAATAGCTTACAATTCTCCATATACCATCTGTCACAATCAGCACAATGACCATTAGAAAAGGACACAAATCTATAAATTTCCAATTCAGTAGTGTGCTTAAACCATTATCATAAATGCAAAATTCATTAAATTATCTGTTGTGCTGAGTAGTAGATGGGTTAGTTTAACAATATGGCTTTGCCTCCAGGGAACACACAAATTAAAATAGATACTACTAATAAATTTAAGGATAAACTGACATACAATTAAGTTTACTACCATGAACAGATTAGATGAATAAGATAAACTTTTATTTAAAAAAAAAAATGGCCTGGCCAGTGTGTTTGAGTGTCAACCTATGAATCAAAAGATCATAGTTCAATTTCCTGGTCAGAGCACATGCCTAGGTTGCGGGCAGGCAGGAGATGGCCAATCACGATCCTCTCTCAACACTGATGTTTCCCTCTCCCTTCCTCTCTGAAATCAATAAAAACATATTTTTAAAAAATGATATATGCTAGTATATACCTTTGAGTGTATGTTAGTCACCACTTGGTTAAAATGATTCCTAGATATTGTCATTGTAATTATTTTAATTTCTCATTTGTTATTGGTGCATAAAAATGCACCCAATTTTTGAATATTAATTTCATATCCCCCTACATGACTGAATTTAGTTATTCTAATAGTTTTTTTGGTGGACTCTATATATTGTACCATGTCATCTGCAAATCATGGCAGATTTACTTTCTTTTTCCAGTTTATATTCTTTTAATTTGCTTTTCTTGTCTGAATGCTGTGGCTAGGACTTCTAATACTATCCTATATAATAAAGAGGGGAATATGCAAATTGACCGTCACTCCAGTCAATTTGCACCCACAGCTGAGGCTAAGTTCCCATAATGAACCTTAAGGAGCAATCAGCAGGGACCTGAGGCTGCGCGCCCACCCACCTCCTGCATGGGGCTTGACAGGGGACCTCAGGTTATGCCTTCCACCCGCAGGGCTTGACAGGAGACCTCAGGCTGCTCCCCCCCACCCCCCACCCCAGCACCAGGCCAGAGGAACTCAGGCTGCATCCTCTTCCCTGGTGTCAGGCTGGGGGACCTCAGGCCATGCCTCCTGTCCTGGCCCCAGGCCAGGGGACCTGAGGCTGTGCCCCCCACCCAGAGGGACTTGACAGGGGCCCTCAAGGTGTGCCCTCCTCCCTGGTGCTGGGTCAGGCGACCTCAGGCCATGCCCCCCACCCCAGCACCAGGCCAGAGGAACTCAGGCTGCACCCTCTTCCCTGATGCCAGGCTGAGGGATCACAGGCCACTCCCTCCGCCCAGCAGGGATTTGATGGGGGACTTCAGGCCATGCCCCCCTGCCCTGGCACCCAGGGGACCTGAGGCTGCACCCCCCCCCCACCTGGCAGGGCTTGACAGGGTGGGACTGGCCAGGTCTGGATCTAGCCCAATGAAGGGGGGCCGTCCAGGTTTGGGTCTCGAGCAATTTTGAGGTGCACGTGGGTAGTTGAAGACTTGACTCTGAGTTCCATGGTGCACCCCAGACTCTGACAGGAGGAAGATTTTCATATACGTTTTACTAAATTTCTTTAATCTCTGACACTTCTATTATAGAGAAAGGGCAAATAGCAATATTAAAATATTTTCTCTAATTAATCTCCTTTTAATGTGCACTAATTTTGTGCACTGGGCCACTAGTGTTAAATAAAAGTGGCTAAAGTGGATATCCCTGACCTGTTCCTGATCCTAAAGAATAAGTTTTCAGCTTTCCATTGTTGCATGTAACATGAGCTGTGGGTTTATCAGACATGGCTTTTTTTGTGTTGACATATGTTTCCTCTATCCCATTTTGCATCCAGTTAGCTTAGTCACAGGAGAGCTCCACAAAGGAACATTAGCACCTACCAGCACTTTCAACCCTGGTCCCTGCCCCTTTATCCTTTGCCCTGAAGTTAGTATATTTAGTTCCTCCCTACATATCCCTGGCACTTTGAGCTGCTGCCCCTGAGCTGGGGCTTAGAGTTAATCTGTACACTGTCCTTTAAGAGCATCATAACTTGGTCTTCCACAACCCTTTGTCTCTCCGGGAAGCAATCTTTCCAGGTTTTTAAAGCCAGATGCTATAGGGACTCCTTCCAGGTACTAGTACCTTGGAATAGGGAATTGGTGTGGGGCTGGGACCCATTGCTCCTCAGTGCACCTCCATAGCAAAGATTTCCCACTGTGGATCTAGACCTGCCTGGTTGGTATCTTCACCCTTCCTTCTTGTCTTAAAATAGCTGCTGCTTTATATCTACAGTCATAGGAAATCTGGTTAGGTGGCCCTCAGATGGTTCTCAGTGAATGATTGCTATTATTTAATTGTGAGTTTGATGTGATCAAGAGAGAATTTGAGCTCAGAATTTACCTAGTTTGCTATATTGATCCTCCCCCCTCCATTTAATTTTGTTTTGAAGTTATCTAAAAAGTAATAAGCAAGGAACAGATGTATAGAAGTTGACAAAGATGAGAAAAAAATGCATTATATCAAATAATATTTAAGCATAGATTGAGAATTATCTACTTGATAACTATATCTAGTTTAGTGGAGACTAATATAAATACAGACATTTTGCAAACTTGGTTAAAATAGAAATAACCATTAGATACTTATTGAAAAGAAATATTCCATTCACAATAGCAAAAATAAATTATATAGATTTCACAAGGGAATAAAGAAACAAATATGATACTGCAACAAAGATGACAAAAACTGAAAATTTAACATTAAAGAAGAAAGTAAGAAAATGAAATACATATTAAAGTTGAAAACTCAATATTGCAATACAATAGATCCTTCCTCACTAAATTCTAAATCATTTTTGCAAGTTAATTTTTTAAAAAAATTTAAATTTTTATCAATAATTCTTTATGTATACATAGTTCATTTAGTAGAATTAACATTATTTTGGAAAAAGAAAAGCTTTTAGTGGGAAATACAATATTTAAGTTGGAAACATACTAGCTAAAACAGTGTATGATTGGGGCAAGACTAGTCCAATTGTGTGCATATGAGATAATAGTATTTGCCAAGTAAAAAAAAAATTGAAAAATACTTAATATATTATTAAATTATCAATATTTTTACATTCCTTATATACAATGTTTGGTTAGAAACTAGTAGGTATTATTTTAGTTTAACTCTCTAGAAATTACATGTGCATTTAAAAAAGGCTATAAACTATATTTTAGTTTGTACATTTTTATATTCTATAAATTCTATACAGTGAAATAAAAAATAACAATATTTTAAGTAAATAGGGATACCTCAAATCTTTTATTAATAATGAAAGATGTTCACAAGGATTTTTTTATATGTATACTAGATCCCAGTGCATGAAATTTGTGCACTTGGGGGTGAGGGATCCCTCAGCTCAGATTGTGAGAGGATGCAAGCTAGGCCAAGGGAACCCACTAGTGCATGATTGGGGTCAGGGAGGGATCCAGGGAATGTCTGACCCATAACACTCAGTACTGATAGGCCAGACCCAGCAGCAAGCTAACCTACCAGTCAGAGCGTTTGCCCCCTGGTGGTCAGGGCACATCATGGCGAGTGGTTGAGCAGCCTTAGCATATCATTAGCATATTATGCTTTGATTGGTTCAATGGCCGACCAGATACTAGCATATTAGGCTTTTATTATATATTATTTATTTATTTTTCTTTTTTTTTTATTGTGTAAAATATTACAAAGAGTAGTACATATGTTTCCTTTTCTCCCTCTTTAACCTTCCCCCAGCCTCCCCTACCCCCCAGTGTTTTGTGTCCATTGGTTATGCTTATATGCATGCATAAAAGTCCTTTGGTTGATCTCTTGCTCCCTCTCCCCGACCTGAACCTTCCCTGGCCTTCCTGCTATAGTTTGACAATCTGTTTGATGCTGCTTTGCTTCTGTATCTATTTTTATTCATTGGTTTATAATGGTCTTTATTATCCATAAATGAGTGATGTCATGTGGTATTTTTTTTTCATTGATTGGCATGTTTCACTTAGCATAATGCTCTCCAGTTCCATCCATGCTGTTGCAAATGGTAAGAATTCTTTCTTTTTTACAGCAGCATAGTATTCCATTGTGTAGATGTACCACAGTTCTCTAATCCATTCATCTGTTGCTGAGCACTTAGGCTGTTTATAAATCTTAGCTATGGTGAATTGAGCTGCTATGAACATAGGGATGTATATATCCTTTCTGATTGGTGTTTCTGGTTTCTTGGGATACATTCCTAGAAGTGGAATCACTGGGTCAAATAGCAGTTCCATTTTTAAGTTTTTGAGGAAACGCCACACTGTCTTCCATAGAGGCTGCACCAGTCTGCATTCCCACCAGCAGTGCATAAGTGTTCCTTTTTGTCTCATCCCCTCCAGCACTTGTCCTTTGTTGATTTGTTGATGATAGCCATTCTTATAGGTGTGAGATGGTACTCATTGTTGTTTTGATTTGCATCTCTCGGATAATTAGTGACTTTGAGCATGTTTTTATATGTCTCTTGGCTTTCTGAATGTCCCCCTTTGAAAAGTGTCTACTTAGGTCCTTTGCCCATTTTTTGACTGGATTGTTTATTTTCCTTTTGTTAAGTTGTATGAGTTCCCTATAAATGTTGGATATTAAACCTTTATTGGTGATAACATTGGCAAATATGTTCTCCCACGCAGTGGACTTTCTTGTTGTTTTGTTGATGGTTTCTTTTGCTGTGCAGAAACTTTTTATTTTTCTGTAGTCTCATTTGTTTATTTTCTCTTTAGTTTCCAATGCCCTAGGAGCTGTATTGGTGAAGAAATTGCTTAGGCATATGTCTGAGATTTTGTTGCCTTTGTATTCCTCTAGTATTTTTATGGTTTCTCATCTTACATTTAAATCCTTTATCCATTTTGAGTTTCTTTTTTTGTATGGTGTAACTTGGTGGTCTAGTTTCATTTTTTGCATGTATCTGTCCAATTTTCCCAACACCATTTATTGAAGAGACTGTCTTGATTCCATTGTATGTTTTTGCCTACTTTGTCAAATATTAATTGAGCATAGTGGTTTGTGTTGATTACTGGGTTCTCTATTCTGTTCCATTGATCTATATGTCTATTCTTATGCCAGTACCAGGCAGTTTTGAGCACCGTGGCTTTGTAATACAGCTTGATATCTGGTATTGAGATCCCACCTACTTTGTTCTTCTTTCTCAGGACTGCTGCAGCTATTCAGGGTCTTTTTTTATTCCAGATGAATTTTTGGAGAGTTCATTCTAGGTCTGTGAAATATGCCATTGGTATTTTAATGGGGAGTGCACTGAATCTATAGATTGCTTTGGGTAGTATGGACATTTTAATGATATTGATTCTACCAATCCATGAACATGGTATGTTCTTCCATCTGTTTATGTCTTCCTCTATCTCTTTTTTCAATGTCCTGTAGTTTTCTGAGTAGAGGTCTTTTACCTCTTTAGTTAAGTTTATTCCTACGTATCTTAATTTTTGTGTGTGATGGTAAATGTGATTGCTTTTTTAGTCTGTCTTTCTGTAAGTTCACTATTGGTATATAGAAATGCCATAGTTTTCTTGGCATTAATTTTGTATCATGCTACTTTGCTTAATTCATTTATTAAGTCTAATAATTTTTTGATGGAGTCTTTAGGATTTTTTATGTACAATATCATGTCATCTGCAAATAAGGACAGTTTTACTTCTTCTTTTCCAATTTGGATGCCTTTTATTTCTTCTTCTTGTCTAATAGCAATGGCTAATACTTCCAGTACTACTGTATTTTCTGGCATATAAGATGACTTTTTAACACAGGAAAATCTTCTCAAAAGTTTGGGGTCGTCAATGGAGCCTGATGGAGACTGCAAGTGTCTCTGGTCAGCTCCTTTTTGTGCCACATACGGTCTCCATCTGGACTTCTTAACCCAGGAAAATCTTCTCAAAAGTTGGGAGTTGTCTTATACGCCCAGTCATTTTATACACTGGAAAATATGGTATGTCAAACAGGAGTGGTGAGTGGGCATCCCTGTCTTGTTCCTATTCTAAGGTGAAATGGTTTTAGTTTTAGCCCATTAAGTATGATGTTGGCTGTGGGTTTGATATATATGGCTTTTATTATGTTGAGGTATGATCCTTCTATTCCCACCTTGCAGAGAGTTTTTATCAAAGATGGGTGTTGGATTTTGTCAAATACTTTTTCTGGATCAATTGATAGGACTGTGGTTTTTATCTCTCAATATGTTTATGTGATGTACCACGTTTATTGCTTTGTGGATATTGTACCATCCTTGCATCCCTGGGATAAATCCTACTTGATCATGGTATATGATCTGTCTGATGTACTGCTAGATCTGATTTGCTAGGATTTTGTTGAGGATTTTGGCATCTATGTTCATGAGGGATATTGACCTATAATTCTCTTTCATTGTGTTGTCTTTATCTGGTTTTGGTATTAGGGTGATGCTGGCTTCATAGAGTTTGGAAGTGTTCCTTTCTCTTGAATATTTTGGAATCGTCTGAGGAGGATAGGTTTTAGTTCTTCCTTGAATGTTTGGTAAAACTCTCCTGTGAAGCCATCTGGCCCCAGGCTTTTGTTTGCTGGAAGTTTTTTTGATTACTGCTTCAATTTCTTCCATAGTTATTGGCCTATTGAGATTTTTAGATTCTTTCTGATTGAGTTTTGGAAGGTTGTATTTTTCTAGGAATATGTCCATTTCCTCCAGGTTGTCTATTTTGTTGGAATAGAGTTATTCATAGTATTCTTTAACAATTCTTTGTATTTCTGTGGGGTCTGTTGTTATTTCTCCTCTTTCATTTCTGATTTTGTTTATTTGGTTCCATTCTCTTTGCTTCTTGGTGAGCTTGGCTAGTGGTTCATCAATCTTATTTATCCTTTCAATGAACCAGCTCTTGGTTTTGTTGATCTTTTGTACTGTGGTGTTGTTGTTTTTTTTTGTGGTCTCTATGTCATTTATTTCTGCTCTGATCTTAATTATTTCCTTTCTTCTGCTTACAATGGGCTTTTCTTGTTGCTCTCTCTCTAAATCTTTGAGTTGTAGGGTTAGGTAATTTATTATCATTGTTTCTTGTTTTTTGCAGTAGGCTAGTAGAGCTATAAACTTCCCTCTCAAGACTGCTTTTGCTGTGTCCCATAGATTTTGGATTGTTGTGTTTTCATTGTCATTTGTTGCCATGATGTTTTTTATTTCTTCTTTGATCTCTGTGGTACCCAGTCATTGTTTAATAGCATGCTATTTAGTCTCCATGTATTTGATTTTTTTGTATTTTTTTAATTGTAGTTTATTTCCAGTTTTATGCCACTGTGGTCTGAGAAGATGCTTGATATGAAGTATATCTTCTTGAATTTGAAGAGACTTTGCTTGTGACCCAATATATGGTCTATCTTTGAGAATGACTCATGTGCACTTGAGAAGAAAGTATATTCTGTGGCTTTGAGGTGAAGTGTTCTGAAGATCTCAATTAATTCCATCTGATCTAGTGTATCATTTAGGATTGATGTTTCTTTGCTGATTTTTTGTTTAGAGGGTTTGTCCAGTGGTGATAATGGGGTATTAAAGTACCTACTATAATTGTATTGCTGTTAATCTCTCCCTTGATATCCTCCAGAAGGTTTTTTATGTATGTGGGTGCTCCTATATTGGGTGTGTATATGTTTGCCAGAGTTATTTCTTCTTGTTGGATTGCTCCCTTTAGTATCATGAAGTGGCCTTCCTTATATCTTTTTATGTCCTTCACTTTGAGATCTAATTTGTAAGATATAAGTATTGCTACCCCAGGTTTTTCTTTCATTTCCATTCACATGAAAAACCTTTTTTCCATCCTTTTACCATCAGTCTGTGTGCGTCTCTTTTTCTGAAGTGGGTTTCCTGTAGACAGCAGATATATGGGTCATGTTTTCTTAACCACTCAGTTACCCTATGTCTTTTGATTGGGGCATTTAATCCATTTACATTTAAAGTTATTATTGATAGGTACTTGATTGTTGCCATTTTTATTCTTTACCCATGTTCCTTCTTTGTTTCCTAATTTTTTCTTTTTACAGCAGACCCTTTAACATTTATTGCATTGCTGGTTGGTGGTAACAAATTCCTAGTCCTTTTTTGTCTGTGAAGCTCATGATTTTACCCTCAATTTTGATAACCTTGCTGGGTACAGTATTCTTGGATTCAGACTCTTCCTTTGCATGACTTTGTATATTTCATTCCATTCTCTTCTTGCCTGAGGTGTTTCTGTTGAGAAGTCTGTCACTAGTCTGATGGGGGATCCTTTGTAGGTAACTTTCTGTCTCTCTGGCTGCTTTTAAGATTCTTTCTTTGTCATTGGTGTTTGCCAATTTAATTATAATGTGCCTTGGCATTGGTCTTTTGGAGTTCATTTTGTTTGGAACTCTGTGAGCTTCTTGGATTTGTGTGAGTTTTTTCTTCCCTATATCAGGGAAGTTTTCTGTCATTATTTCTTCAAATAAGCTTTCTATTCCTTGCTCAGTTTCCTCTCCTTCTGGCACCCCTATTACACGGATGTTGTTTCTTTTCATTTTATCTCCAAGTTCTCTTAGGCTCTCCTCCTGCTTTTTAATTTTTTTTTCTAGAAGCTGCTCTGCTTTTTCCTACCTTGTCTTCTAGGTCACTGATGCAATCCTCTGCTTCTTCTAGTCTACTGTCGATGCTTTCTATTGAGTTCTTTATAGCAGTGATGCCATTTTTCATTTCTTCTTGGTTCTTACATATATTGTCGAATTTGTCTTCCATTCTTTTCATCCACCTTATGACCATTTCTCTGAATTCCTTCTCTGACAGGTTGCTTGCCTCCATTTTGTTTACTTCTTTTTCTGGTGATGCTTTTTTTTCTTTCATATGCGGGCTGTTTCTTTGTCTCCCCATGATCTCTCTTCTCTGGGTGTCTGGTTATGTAGTTCTCTCTCTCCTTTCCGTGAGGAGGTGCAGGGCTTGTCTGAGTCCACATATTTGCACTCCTTGGGGGTCCAGTGTTCCTGGGTTCGTAGTTGGTCCCTGGCTGCTGTGTTTGCAGGGTTCCTGGGTGTATATAGTTCTGATAACAGCCTCTCTCAAAGGATCTGTGTTGTAGGCAGCAGGAATGGCACCAGGTGTCTGACTGGTGGGGTCAGACGGACTCTGGGTTCAGCAACCTTGGATCTTAGGTTCTCCTAATTGTTACTATTAATCACTTAAGTGGCCTCAGGCAAGATGTGGACTGTCTTCCTCCCAGGCAGGGCAGATGTCTATCCCCCCAGGCAAGGCAAATGTCTATGTGGGAAAGATGGTCTTTGGCTGTACGAGGGAATGATTCAGCCCAGAAAACTTGGGGTGTATGCCTTCTGAGCTCTATCCCCCAAATCCCCAGTCTTGGGTCTGCTCTCACAGCTCCAATCCACTTCACCCTCTCTCTGCCAGAGCACAAGGTGGGTGGCTCCACAGGGAATTTTTGTGCATTGGCCCTTTAAGTGGGTGCCCAACCTTTCAGCTGCCACTCCCTGGCAGACAGCACCCCTGCTGCCTTTCACAGCTAGATGTTATGTGGGTAAACTCCTCAGTTTGGTGCTCTATGCTGGGGAGCCCAGCTCCGGGGTTAAATCCCAGAGTTCTCAGTGATATCCCCTATCCCAGCTGAGATGTCTCTCTGGGGCTTCAGTTGCCATCTGTGGCTGCCCAGCCAGCCCTTTCATGCCCCTGCCCCTCCTACCAGTCTCTATGCTGGCTCCACCTTCAGTCCTTGGGTATCAGGGAGTCCTGTGAGTTTTCTGTTGATTATTCAGGAAGCCTTTTCATATTTCAGTTGTATTTCCAGCTTGTTCCTGGAAGCATGACCACACAGCATCCTCCTACTCTGCCACCATTTTTAATCTCGGTTTCTCTATAGGATTATTTATAATTAGTAATATAATTGTGTTGAAAAAATGAAATTTGTTAAATCCAGTCACATGTTTATATAATATTAAATAATGTTACCTTTTAAAATATTCAAAATCTACATAATCGCATGTTCAAAATGTTAAGTGAAAAGACAGTATATAGATCAATATATCTGTTGGTAGTTATAGTAAATGTGCATGAAAGAAAAACAACATTAAGTGTGGTTATCTCTGCATGGTTATTAGTGGTTAAAAATAACTTCCTATATAAAACATTTAAAATTAACTGTATAACACATTATCAGAAATACAACCAATAAGTGATGTTTTATTTAAGAGAGTGGTTTAACAATATCAATAGTGTCAAATGCTGCAAACACTTTAGTTAGTTAGGGGTTGACTTTATCACTAGAATTTGATATGAGAAGGACTGTGAGACCTGTACTGAAACCAGCTGGCAGACATCCCATATCAGTAAGCAGGCTGAGCACTGCATGACACTGTATTCTTTAAAGTGACTCAGCAGTGGAGATAAAGCATGCTAGGGTAATAGGGAAAAGATAGGCTTGTTTAAAAGTTTGCCCATATTTTTCTCACTAATTGTTAAGGCTACAAATAAATTTGTACTTACAAATATTAAGACTCATAAGAATAAATTTCTATTCATACTCATTAGCATTTCCAGAGCATTTAAATTAGTATTCAGTGTTATAAATACAAAAGAGAAACCTAAGTTGGTAATTGGCCTAATTTTTTTTTGTATTGATTTCAGAGAGGAAGGGAGAAGGAGAGAGATAGAAAAATCAATGATGAGAGAGAATCATTGATTGGATGCCTCCTACACACCCCCCACTGGGGATCAAGCCTACAACCTGGACATGTGCCCCAGACCAGAATCAAACCTGGGACCCTTCAGCCCGAAAGCTGACGCTCTATCCACTGAACAACACTTGCTAGGGATGGCCTAATCAAAATATATAAAAGACTAATATGCTAAGTGTCCCTCCCTCCATCTAACCAGGCTCTATGATGCACACTGACCACCAGGGGGCAGGCATTCAAAGCAGAAGCTGCTCAGCAGCAGTGACTTGGCAATGGTGGTTCTTGGGTGACATACACCAAAACCAGAGAGGAGGGAGCCCAATTCCTCGCTGGGCTGCGCAATTCCACCTTCAGCCATGGGTTATATCGTTGCTGGGGCACTGTCAGCCCCGAATCTGGTTTGCTGCACATTGTGTTTGCATTCCACACCCTGTAAGATAGCAACTTTGCAGAGTGCCTTCTTGCACTCCAGGACCCCTCAGGGGATATAGGAAAGCCAGTTTCACTCTGATGCCCGCAGGCCAGGCCAAGGAAACCCACCTACTCTGCAGACACCAGGGAGGGAATGTGGAAGGTTTCCTCCAGGGCGTGTCAGGCCCATCTCGCCCAGTCCCACCCCGCCAGCCACCTTCTAATTAATTTCCTTTCAATGTGTACCAATCCATGCACCAGGTCACTAGTTTTTCATAAATACCCAGAAGTGAAACTGCTTAGTCATGTGATAACTCCATTTTTAATTTTTTGAGGATTGGGGGGGGGGGGATGGTGAAGGGAAATAAGAGATACAGATGTCTACTTTTATATATGTATACATATATGTATATATATTCACAGGGATGTGGTAAGTAATCAATATCATAACTGTATGGTAACAATGGTTACTAGATTCATTGTGGTGATCACATTGTAAAAACTATAAATACTGAATAACTGTATTGTACATCTAAAACTAGTATATTATTGTGTGTCATTATGCTTTAATAAAAAAGAGAAAATAGTATTTATGAAGTAGGATATTTGAGAAGGTGAATGAGGCAGGCAAGTCAGATGGGGAAAAAACAAATTTTACCCTGGATCTGTTGCAGAACTCAGGAATTGACCCTCAGCTAAGAATGAGGATTTTTATATCAGGCTTGAAATAAATATTTAAAAATCTGCCATTGAAATTGAATATTGTTCTATTATAAAATATAGTACTAGAATTATTGATTAGAAATTATAGAGAATTAATTATAAGCTCAAGGGCAAACTGTGTAATGATTAGAAATATATCTATTTGAGCATATCCATTGATGCAGAATTTTATACCTCTATAAGATCAATTCAGTAGCAAAAACTTGTACACTTGAAACCCATATAATGTTATTAACCAATGTCATTTCAATAAGTTAAATAATAAAAAAGATCAATTCTGCTGCATAATATTTAAAACCAGGGGCTAAGATTTTACAGGAAATGTAAATAATTAGTGTCCCCCAGCTCAAAGATTTCAGGAAGCTTTACTCTGAGATTTGTGAGTGTGTGGCCAGAGTCAGTGAATATGAATATTACAGTTCAGTTTAGATGAAAACTAATGGAAGGAGGAAGAAAAGATTCTTTATATTTTATGTTAAAAAAAGTGATGTTCTGAGCTTCTGGTAAGTTCTGTTTCTTGAATTGGGTGGACTCACACAGGTATGTGTAATATGTGATAGTACACTGAGATACCATGATTTGTGGACTTTTTTTGTACTATGCTTCAATAAAAAAGAAACTTTGTGGAATTTAAATTTTATAAGTTCAGGGATCAAATTACGGGTCAAAGTCCAGTTGATGAAATAGGTCTTTTGTGTAATTCTGTACATGTTACAAGGACCATGAACTCAAAAGTCATTAAATTTCATTTTTACTCTTTGAGGTTCATAAATGAAAAACCTAACATGAAATAAGATAATGAGTCTGGAAAGCTTCTCTGGAGGCTTAATGAACTCAAGGAGAGATAGGACATTCTAAAGTTTCTATTACTAAAATATTAATGACAATATTTAATAATGTACAGCACTTTTTTTATAGGTTCCAACTTTTAGTGATCATTGAGATGAGATGCAGAATTTTTATTATTGTTTGAATGCAGCTTATTCATATGCTGCTCCAAAGTATTCACTTCTAGACTCTAAGTAAACTTGGAACAACATGTAAATGAAGGCTACAATATGAAAATAAGGGCCATTGTACGTTCAAATATGCAGATAGAATATAGCTGCAGAAGTCCACATAGAACATTTGGATATGAACTAATAACCACATTTGCCAACTTGATGCTTTTGTGAAAGCCTCTATGAATTTTCATTTTATCTCTTTTCAGAATCACTTACCTTAACTATTACATTTAGTTATAATGTATCACAGCCATTTTCTGGGGAATATCACCAGCATAAAGTAGTAAAGGATAAAAGGGAGGTGGTCAAATATCTGGTGACAGAAGGTGATTTAACTTGGGGTGGTGGGTGGGCACACAATGCAATCTGGAGATCACGTCTCATGGAATTGTACAGTTGAAACCTACATAATATTGGTAACTGATGTCACCACAGTAAATTTCACAACAAAAAGAAGGATATCCACCTTGTTCCTCATTATGATTTCCAGATTATCTTTTCTTCATTCTTCCAAAAAACTTTCAGCTTTGAATGTCATGTCACAAAACTATATAATTCAATAACCCTCAATAATTTACCAATCCTTGAATTTCTTGACTCTTCTTCTTCCTTAGTCATTATATAT
>PVJC01039927.1:0-16023 GCA_004026665.1 Murina feae | reverse complement strand
TGCTGCTATGAACATAGGGATGCATATATCCTTTCTGATTGGTGTTTCTGGTTTCTTGGGATATATTCCCAGGAGTGGGATCACAGGGTCAAATGGGAGTTCCATTTTTAATTTTTTGAGAAAACTCCAAACTGTCTTCCATAGTGGCTGCACCAGTCTGCATTCCCACCAGCAATGCAGAAGGGTTCCTTTTTCTCCATATCCTCTCCAGCACTTGTCCTTTGTTGTTTTGTTGATGGCAGCCATTCTGGCAGGTGTGAGATGATACCGCATTGTTGTTTTGATTTGCATCTCTCATATAATTAGTGACTTTGAGCATGTTATCATATGTCTTTCTGCCTTCTGTACGTCTTCTTTTGAAAAGTGTCTATTTAGGTCCATTGCCCATTTTTTTATAGGATTGTTTATCTTTCTTTTGTTAAGTTGTATGAATTCCCTGTAAATGTTGGATATTAAACCCTTGTCAGTAATATCATTGGCGAATATGTTCTCCCATGCAGTGGGCTTTCTTGTTGTTTTGTTGATGGTCTCCTTTGCTGTGCAGAAACTTTTTATTTTGATGTAGTCCCATTTGTTTATTTTCTCTTTAGCTTCTGTTGCCCTAGGAGCAGTATCAGTGAAGAAATTCCTTCGGCACATGTTTGCAATTTTGCTGCCTGTGTATTCCTCTAGTATTTAGAAATAAACTTAACTAAAGAAGTAAAAGACCTCTACTCAGAAAACTACAGGACATTGAAAAAAGAGATAGAGGAAGACCTAAAGAGATGGAAGAATATACCATGTTCATGGATTGGTAGAACCAACATCATTAAAATGTCCATACTACCGAAAGCAATCTATAAATTCAACGCACTTCCCATTAAAATTCCAACGGCATATTTTACAGACTGAGAACGAACTATCCAAAAATTCATCTGGAATAAAAAAAGACCCCGAATAGCTAAAGCGATCCTGAGAAAGAAGAACAAAGTAGGTGGGATCTTCATACCAGACATCAAGCTATACTACAAAGCCACTGTTATTAAAACAGCTTGGTACTGGCGTAAGAACAGACATATAGATCAATGGAATAGAATAGAGAATCCAGAAATAGACCCAAACCACTATGCCCAATTAGTATTTGATAAAGGAGGCAAAAGCATACAATGGAGTCAAGATAGTCTCTTCAATAAATGGTGTTGGGAAAATTGGAGAGATACATGTAAAAAAATGAAACTAGACCACCAACTTACACCATACACAAAAATAAACTCAAAATGGATAAAGGACTTAAACGTAAGACGGGAAATCATCATTTTTTTAATTCCTCTGTTTTCAGATAAAGGCTGTGTAATTGATTGTCCCACCCCTTGGTATCTTTATTTCTTTAGGTTATTAGGTGACTCCAGTTCTTTATATTCTCATCCAATTTCTTTTTCTATTTATTTCCCACTCAATTATATTTTTATTAAAGTCCTTTTAATTTCATAATGTACAGAATTTCTTCAATTTTATGGAATGAGCATGATGTAATGTTAAATCAGTTAAAACTTTCAATTTGTGTTTCCTGCTGTAGATACTTTTAAAACATGTTCCACTTCATAAATGTTCTGTTTTTATGTTGCAGAATCTTTTTTTAAGGGTCCAATTTTTTTTATTCCCTGTTTTATTGGGGATTTTTTTTAGTCTTTGAGATTAAAAATATTGTGTTTTTGGTCTTCAGATTTCCTTGGTGTCCCTTAGTATTTACTTAAATCTACTTAGAATTATCCTATTAGAAATAAAGCCTGTCTGTTGATAGTTTTAAATCCTCAAAGATTTTACAAGGAACCTAGTGCCAAGATGACTAGAGATATTTTTGAGTCTATTTTGAGTCTATTTATTTTTGAGTCTATTTATTTTCATCTTTGTGTTGGTCCTGAGGCCAACATTTCATACTCACCTCACCTAAGACTAGGCCTGGTCTTCTTCTGAGTATGTGATGGGACCTGCTCAGTACTGAGCTCTGCTACTACACCAGGGGGAATAAACTCAGCATCCACTGGCCACACTTTTGTATTTAGGGTGCCCATAATTTTCTCTAGGATGCCAGTACAGCTTCTTTCAAATACTATTGACTTATACTGGCAAAAGCTAGTTTGTATGTTTAGGTGTGTCTTCCTAAAAGACATAAGCTTCTGGAGGACATGACTAACGCCATTTTATTCTATGAATACCTAACCTGTCATTACCTGACATGGAGAAAATATTTGGTGTCTATTAAGGAAAATGTTTCTTAGTATTATTAAGACTAAAACCAGGTAATACAATCAAAGCAGTTGATATAAAGGCTGGTTTTCTTATTTTTCTTTTATTTCACCTTATGAGTTTGTTTGCTGTTTTTGTTTAGTTTGTATAATTTTATTTTTCCTAGGTGGTCTAATCCATTGCATTTTAAAAATATATATATTTTATTGATTTTTTACAGAGAGGAAGGGAGAGGGATAGAGAGTTAGAAACATAAATGAGAGAGAAACATCGATCAGCTGCCTCCTGCACACCTCCCACTGGGGATGTGCCCGCAACTAAGGTACATGCCCTTGACCGGAATCAAACCTGGGACCCTTGAGTCCACAGACCGATGCTCGATCCACTGAGCCAAGCTGGTCAGGGCTCCATTGCATTTTTTACTGAAATTATTAGAGCTGAAACTAATTGAATATATTAAATTGTTCTAAGCAGGTATTTTAGGGTAATTATAGCTTCCTAAATTTTAATACTCATGAATAGCCAGAATTTTATATAAATAAATTTTAGTGATCTTTAATAGACATGGTTTTCTGAGTCCAGAAAAGATGAGCCATTAAATATGTAGATGTTTATACCCAATACCAGTATTTTGAAGCCTTTAAAATAAATGAGGGCCAAATTTGGAGCAAAACATTTGTGTGTGTTTTTTCCATAGTGGTTATGCCTAAAATATATTGGCAATTTGCTAAATACATCTGGCATACAAAGGAGTGAAAAGAAAATATTCATGACATAACTGTAGAGAAAGAGTTATAAAATGGTTTACTAATGACTGCCTGTAGTTATCTAAAAAAAGAAAACTTAGATAAAATTATACACTTACATTATTCCTAAATTTATATGTCATATAAAAATCATTTTTCAGAGAATAGATGGAGAGATTTATTATTTAAATAATAGGATTCAAATCTTAATATTACTTTTACTACCACAAAATGTAAGAGAATTTTAATGCCAGTTGAAAAGGAGGCATTTTCAAACTATTCTTCTTATAATCCTCTTTCATGGTAAGTTGTTCCTATATATCTATTTGGGATAAAGTATTTATGTTGTTTTATTCTGTGTGTGTTCTTTCAAAATAGTTGAACACATATGTTCAGCAGACTGGCTTTAATATTCAATGAAAACTAGGCAATGCTGTGGTATATGAACCTGAGAGAGAGCTAGAGAGAAGAAATTTGTTATGCATTTCTTGGCAATAGTTCAGATGTAGCAATATTCCGTTTTCTTTCCTCCCTGTTAATATGAGGACATATTATTTGAACATATTCATATCTGTAAAGATGACATTATTCCCCAGATGTCCTTGAGATGGATGTGGCCATGTAATTAAAGTCATGGGAGCAGAAAGATTGGTATCCAGTTAATGAGAAGCAGTCTTAGAGAGAAGCATAGAACCTTCTGCATCAATGCTGCCTTGTGTACACATAATAACCTGGAGTGGGAAAGTCATTCTGGATCATGAAGAGGCCCAGATATGTAAAGCAAGGCAGAGAAACAAGAAAGGATTGTCATGCATCTCTGACACCATATAGCATCTCCCCGGCCCTGGACTTCTATCTTGTTTAAGCCACAGTCATTTTGGGTTTTCTGACACATGAAGCCAAAAACAAAATCAACTGATAAACCAAGTACAACAGACACATTAACCAGAGTTCTTAATTGCAAACAATGGAAAATGTGGACAGATCTTTATATATTAACTTTTCTTTTTTCCAGGCATACTACCACCTTTGGTTATAATAACACAATTACATAGTACAAATTACAGTGTAATTGAAGCCATTGAAATCGAAATCATCCTACTTAGACTTTGTTTATGTCCTTTTCAAGTACAACCTAACCAACTTGATTAATATTAAAAGGATTGGAGACACCTCAAAACTACTTTTACTAGTAGAGTATCTAATGCTTCAAGGACTAATATATTCATCATTGATTTCTATTACCTTTCCAGGGGAAAGGAAACACTTAGAACTTTTTTAACCTATAATTTGGCACCTAATTTTTACCCTTTTTTCTACATTTCCAGCAAACTATTATACACTTTAAATAAATAATGCTATGAAGTGATGACACAACTCTAATGGAAGCTATCACCATTATCTCACACAAGCACAAGTCTATATTCTTTTCTGCGTTGGGAGGTGGTGGTCCCATGGAATGTGTTTTGGGCAAGTGAAGTCTGGTAGAAAATAGATTTCCATTAAGTCTGCATCCTATAAATAGTCACAGAAAATGTTAGAAACTTAGAAAAATAAGTCATCAAATATGAGTTCAAAGGGATGGTTAGCAAAAGGGAGAGAGTGGGTAGATGAGTGAAAAGAGGAAGGAGAATGGAGTCAATATTATCATAGTAAGTTTACATGGTGACAGATGGTTACTAGAATTTATGAGGTGATCACATTGTAAGGTATAAAAGTATTGAAACATTCTATTGTACACTTGAAACTAATACCTATATACACTGAGTGGCCAGATTATTATGATCACTTGACGTTTGTAAGCAAATTAGCTATAATTTTGCGCTGAAGTTGCTAGAGGGCCAGACCGTTATAAATAGGGAAACAGGTTGTTTACCATGATAGTAGAAGTGATTTTTTTCTGAAGATATGGGTAAACAATGTGATTTAACAGCCTTTGAACATGGAATATGAACCAATACAAGATTGCATATCAACTATACTTTTTTATTATTTTCATTGACTTTTTAGAGAGAGAGAGAGACAAAAAAAGAGAGAGGAGATGAAGTTGTTATTCCACTTACTGATACATTCATTGGTTGATTCTTGTATGTTCCCTAGCAAGAGATTGAACCACGACCTTGGCATATTGGGACAACACTCTAGCCAACTGAGCTACTTGGACAGGGCCTCCTATGAAACTTAAATTAAAAAATAACTTTTAAAAGCTGGAAAGTGAAATATGGGCAGTTTATTCTCCCTCTCCTCCCGCCCCCTGCCAAATATGGGAATTGAATATGTTTGAAGTCACAGACACCAGAAAGTATGAGATTATGGACTAGTATATTAGGGAAAAGAAAGAGTAAAAGCCACAATCTTTAGTAAATGATGTCCAAACAAGGTTTTTGGATATGTTACATTGGCTCTTAGTAGTATTGAGTGAAATAAGGCAATAAAAATACAGCACAGTGCCCAACACAGAGAAACCACCCAACAACTGGTAATGTAGATTATTATTCTGCCTTTAACACAGAAATACCGTCTTACATCATTTGTTATCATGTTGTTCTCTAACTATTGTCCATTCCATAAGTGGTAACCAGGGCTAATCAAAAAATCCTTATTCACACACTTACCCAAACACACAGTAATTCTCCATCGCTAATATAAATTGACCCATATACTTTATTAAAATACTATCAAAATCCGAAAAAGTCAAAATTATCTCCAGCTGCAGGATAAGGAAGGGCTCGAGTAGCGAGGTAGATCAGTATGAACCCACTTGTGGTCACTCTACAAGAATCATGATTTCACCTAGAAGATTCAAACCCCTCACTCTTCTCCCCCCAAAAGCACAGAATTCTCTAATATTTCCCAGAAATTCCAGAAAGAGATAGGTACAGAAATAATCTTGATTACTACAGCCTAAAAACTACTGAGAGGAAAAAAAAAATAGTAACAGCAAAAATCTCAGGGAAAAGAGCATTCACAATGGACAACTGTTCATTTACTTTTTCAGTCTTCAGATGTTTGCCTCCTCATCTGTGAGAATATTTCTCGCACATTGCACAGAATTTTTAAATTTATACTTTTAAGTATGTCATCTCCAAGTCGTAAAAATATCTATGATGAAGGTTTTAGGCAGAACGAACCTATAATCAAAATTAGAACTAGAAATAATTTCAACACTAATAAACACCCATCCAGCTGAATATTTTGACATGGATTTCCTGGTGGAAACTGCATGTTCAATGCTGAATTCATTCCTTTTTTAAAAAACGCAAGCTTTTATCATTTATTTATGATGCTTCTAGTCAGCCAGTTCTAAATAGGGACATTTTAATTACTTTTTTCATCCCTGCGTTCAAACAGTTGCCAAGCCTGATTATTCCATTCACAGTATCTTGCCATTGACTTGAATTTTTCTCATTTCTACTGACATGATCCTATCTGAGTCTCTGAAGTCTTCATTAATGGTGTTCAGTGAACTTCTATGCAACATTAAATTCAACTATAAAAGTGAACTCTTCTTGAATGTAGAATTTTATAACAGAACATCAGTATGTAATGTTAACAAAAACTAATTTTTTATAACACTGGTTTGTTTACAAAGCTGTAAATATTTGTACACACAGTTTAAATGTATATATATATGTACTATACATGAAAGAACATTGATATACATAAAGAGAAAACTTAAATGAGGTAAATGACAATAAAAAAAAAACATAAATCAAAGCTTACTGCCCTGCCTTGCCACACTGTTTTGGCTTCTCTGATATCATCAGGAGTTCTATCATTTCTTTGTCCTTCCCTTCTCTTTTTGTCTTTCTCCATTCCAGAACATTGCTATGTTCCAAAAAGTATTAACATAGCTAATCCAATAATGCAGGGGATATTGCACAAATGGTAGCTATCTTTTAAAAACGATGATGTGATAATATGGATGGTAAACAAGCATATGAAAAGATGCTCCACAAAATGTTATTGGGGAACCAAAAAATTGAATAATAATAATATACTACTATACACCTATTAGAATGGCTGAAATCCAAAATATTGACAACACCAAGTGCTGGTGAGGATGTAAGTCAACAAGAACTCTCATTCATTTCTGTTGGGAATGCAAAATAGTACAGGCACACTGGAAGACAATTAGTAGTTTCTTACAAAACTAAACATAGTCTTATAATATGATCTATCAATTATACAGTATTTTCCTATTTACCCAAATTAGCTGAAAACTTATGTACACATAAACACCTGGATATAAATGTTTATAGAAACTTTGTTCATAATTACCAAAAATTGGAAGAAACCAAGGTGTCCTTCAATAAGTGATTAACTATGGTACATCCATGTAATGGAATATTATTCAGTGAAGCAAAATGTGCTATTGTATGAAAAGACACAAAAGAACCTTAAGTGAAGGGAGTCAGCTTGAAAAGACTTTATACTGTATGACTCCAACTATGTCACATTCTAGAAAAAGCAAAACTACATAGCAGAGGCTAAGGTTGCAAGAAGAGCATTTTTAGGGCTAAGAAATTTAAATGTGTGTTATTATTCCCCTGTTATAGATGATACAAACATTACCAAAGGCCATAAACTAGTAGTTGGGAAAGCCTGGGCTTAAAACACATCCATCTTTATCAAAACTCTGTATACTTTTAATCCTATAAAAGCCTACCACACTTATTGATAGTACTTTTTTTACTGACATTCTAAAATCAATATTCCTTTGCCTTAGTAAGACATCAAAGATGACTTACCTTTTAATAACTAAAGTACACAAGATATTAGACTAAAAGCACCCAAAGCGAACTCTATCTTTTATCTCTTATTTTACACATCCAGGCATCCATCAAAATAAAACCCTCAGGCTAACAGCTGTTTTTAACCCTAGTTTATCTCCTAGAATTCTTGCTTTCTTTTTGTTTTTGTCTTTTATATATTTCTTTTTATTATAACTGCTCAAATATAAATAGATAATAGGTATTGCTATAGGTATTACATTATTATTATTATTGACTAGAGGCCCAGTGCACAAAAATTTGTGCACTCGGGGGTATCCCTCAGCCTGGCATGCGTCCTCTTGCAGTCTGGGACCCCTTGGGGGATGCCCACCTGCTGGCATGCCTGGCCAGCCTGGGTGAGGGGCAGAGGGCTGTTTCAGACTGCCCACAGTCCCTTCAGGGTTCAGGTCCCTACTGGGGTGCCTGGCCAGCTTGGGTGAGGGGCAGAGGGCCATTTCAGGCTGCTCACAGCCCCTTCAGGGTTTGGGTCCCCACCGGGGTGCCTGGCTGGAAGCAGCTATCTGGGATTTATTTAACTTCTATAATTGAAACTTTGTTGCCTTGGTCTCCAGCTGAAAGCCCGGGTTGCCTCTGGCAACCCAAGGTTCCAGCCCAGCAGGTATCTGGGGTTTGTTTATCTTCTATAATTGAAACTTTGTAGTCTTGAGTGGAGCTCAGGGCCTGCAGGGCCATGGCTTCCTCCACTGCCTGGGGCAACTCCAACTCTGTGGCCGCTGCAGTCTTAGTTGAGTTACTTTGCATATTTGCTCCTGATTGGTTGGTGGGCGTGGCTTGTAGGTATAATGGAGTGAGAGTCAATTTGCGTATTACTCTTTTATTAGATTAGATACATACAAAGCTACAAAGTCACCTAGTCTATTGTATTTTGAAAGCAAATATACAAAGGACTAAAAGCATCTATATTTTTGTCAGTTATGAAAGCAGAAATCACATTTAAATACTAATATGGAACAAATACTCTGCCAAAACATAATGAGATAGATATTCACATTTATTACATGAAGAAAATGAAGCTCACAGAATTCAATTCAGAATATGTGTAAATATGGAAGTTGGGACTTAAACTCAATCTATATAACTTCAAATTTCATGCTCTTTCTGCTATACTTGATAATTCACCAATTAAAAAGCCATTATAAGGTACAATTAATCTGGTCCACTTACAGACTATGTAAATCCTAGAATCATTTGATTTAACAGTATTTATTGAATCCCTTCAGTGGGCCAGGTGCTATTTAAGATAAAAATATAATAAATGCAGTTTCTGCCTCCAAGTGCTCACACTCTATCTAGCAAGAGTGAACCCATGACTGGAATCTACTATAAGAGGAAATGGATTTAAAAGTGTAGAGCCAGTAAGAGGGGAAAAAATAATCAATTAATTAAAATGTAAAGCATAGTTAACTAGAAATTTAATAGCCCGGAATCTGCAAAACTTTAAGCAGGACCAGTCATTCTGAACAAATCCTAAGACAGGAAGGAAAAGGTAGAGGTGTCCCTTTAGTTTACATTCCTGAACACAGAGAAATAAAGAGTAGGAACCAGACAGCAATAAGTGCCAGGTCCGAAGCTGAGGCCTTGAACAGCATCAGCATGAGTACACAGGATTTCTCCGATCAGGGTGGCTAATTCCAGTCAGTGAGGTTAATAGTGCATAATTCTTCCTCCAGTCAATATATCACAAAATTATGAACAATTGCAGAAAGAAAATAAAAAATTCAGAAATTGAACAAAAAGATGTTTTCGGTCCAAGAAAACACCGAATAGTTACAAACTAAATGGCTAGAGAGTGGTAAATGGAAATCCCTCAGCTATAAAACTGCCATTCTTTATCCAGCATATGTAGTCGCCTTTAGAACTATAAATTGGTTCTGACTGAAAGATGAATTGTCTTAACGAAAACCAGCCACTCTCTTCTTCACTAACCTTGATTCTATCCAAATAATGCCTGGACAGCTGAAAGGCCAGAGGAAATTTTAAATGCTGGACATAAAACCTGCCACTGACATAAACTATGAGCACTGGGAGCTACACCAGAGAATGCCACAAAAATGGGCCAGTGAGGTTGCTTTAAATCAGTAGACTATGTTTTATAAGTTCTGGCACAGTTGCTGGGTACAAGGGTTTTGGTGTGTGTGTGTGTGTGTGTGTGTGTGTGTGTGTTGTTTTTTTAAAGATACTTTAATATAATTTTCCTCCCCAGTTAAAGAATATTTTCACCTATTTTTAGTCCTCAATTAACTTTAGGGGAAAAGATTCCCTCTCTTTCATTTGAGAGGCTTCCTTCCTGGCAATAAGGAGGTCAACCGCGCTAACATAAACAGAATTCTGACTCATAATGCTCATGTGTGAGGGCTTGCTGGGCCCCAGGCTCTCAGGAGCATTGTGCCAATTTGCACAACGCCAGTCCCAAAGGGACAGGAAGGGCTTTCCGGTCAGAAGATGGGAATTTGGTGGGCATTTGGTCGAGGACCTCTCAACAAAGATGTGTTGGCAGTGTTAAACACTTACCTGCAGTGACTAAACTCTAGCAAACTTGGCTTCTAAACCAGAGGTGTCGCAAATCACCCTTTCTTCCTTTCCAAGTCATAAGTGCAGGGCACCAATTTCTGATACCTTTTACATACGGAAACACACCTTTTACATGAGAGACATGTGGGAGGAGTAGGAAGAGAACAGAACTGGAGATGCAGAAACCTAAACTCTAGTCTAATCTCCACCACTTCTGCAGAGGCCTGGTGCAAAACCTGCCCTTTACTGTGACAGAGGAATGATGCCCCTGAAGATAGAGCCTAGGGTACTAAGTGACAGAACACACCAATGATAAGACGTGAATAGGGATTGAGAGTTATGGGACATAGGTGTCATCCCAAGTGAGATTTGTGATTGTGTAGAATTCACTCTTCTGCCATAAAACGAGGAGAAAGGAAATTTCAAGGTGCTGCCCACTTACACAATGACAGTTACCTATTCCTGAGGCTATTCAAGGATCAGATGGTCAATACATCTAAATCATATACATTTTTTAATGAAAAATTCTTAATGGATTCAATACATTTATTGTAACAGGAATTTTAAAATCAAAATATGATTAATATAATTATAGTAATATGACAACCTTATGGTTATTATTATTAAACTAGAGGCCTGGTGCACAAAATCATGCACAGGTGGGGTCCGGCAGCCCATCCCAATTAGGGTGGGGGTGGGGGGCTGATCGGGGGCAGCACCATCTGGTGGGAAGGGCCATAGGCAGTTGGCCAGCTGGCCCTGCTCCCAGGTCAAACTCTCAGTAGAGGGAACAATTTGCATATTAGCCTTTTATTATATAGATATTTTTTAAATCTATGATAATAATAATCTCTGATTTTCAGAAATTCTGATAATGTACAGATATATTTCCTAAATGTGACTCCAAAAATGGGCATGTATCATGTTAAAGAGAAATGGAATGGAGGGCACAATTTGAATATACCCCTAGACTCTACACTCCTAGCCACATAAGCAAAATTTAAAAGTGTCCTGAATTCCCCAAAATGCTGACTCTGACTATATTAAAGTTTAAACTTTCTTAATGTCAGTGTTAACTTATAGCTTCCTTGCCAATGAACTACAAACAAGTAAATTTACACAGTAGTACTGAAGACACGGTAGTTGCTAGTAACCAGCTGCAATTAAAAAAACAACAATGTACTTTCTCATTCATAAACTGAGGTATAAACACTGAGAACTGAGCTTCTATACCATTTTCAATTTTGAATTCCTCTCTTTGCAAACAGTTTGCTTCTTGCTCAATAAAATGTTCATATCAAGTAAAGTTCTCTGATTTTTTTTTACAGTAGTTACTAAATTCCTTACAATTGGAGGTGGATGACATAGGCCAGGACCCTGGAGAACTGCGGTAATGGTGGCTGATGATTATGATGATTAACAAAGTGTGCGAACCACTGCAAACCCCACCTTTGCAAACCTGACCCATATTTGAATATCCTGTTTCATTTATTTAAAAATCACAATGCTAATAGCTCCATATTTGAGTTTTTACAGATTCTGACATTTTGCTTACCTTCAGTAGAACTGTATGCTCCAACAGAAAACCAGATATAATAAAATTAGCTTTTATTAAACCTTGCAAAATTCCTTGCCTTGAACAGGCAGTCTACCTTTGTCAACTCTTCACTAACAAGTATAGAATTGTTCAGTTTCAGCAGCCAGAGGTATTTAGAAACATACCATTTACACAAGAGACATGTTTTTGTTTGGTTTATAAGGTCTTTTCTTCATGCCTGCACAGTTTGCCATCTTTCCTCCCTGATGAACATGTCAACAGGTCATCAAAGGACATATGCCTTTTACATATTTCAATTACGTATTTCCTTGATACATTTCAAATTTTAAACAAAAGCCTGTAATAGTATAACACTGTAGACTACTAAGAATATAACTAGCACTCTCTTCCCCCCTGAAAGAACACAACTACCTTAAAGGTCAAATAGCCTAATTAATCCCCACTGAAAATTTAAGTCCTTCCTGCAAATCCAATATAGGTTTGGAAAGTTTTAAACAGAAATCTCTAGTTTCAATAATGGAACACATTAAACCATGTTGCTTGTTTGTTTGTTTTTCCCCCTCTGTAAAAACTTCTGCTTTCATAACTTAAAATCGTTTGTCTCTGTATTTTGCAAAATAAAGACTATTGAATGGTGGCTTTTTATCTTAGAAAAGTGGGCTTCACTGTTTTTCAAAGTCAAGTAGTTTAAACCAGAGGAGCGGTACTTGGAAGGACTTGCTTTGCAGAAAGAAAGCAAATGCCAGTGAACACATGATTGACCTAGAAAAGCATCATGCGCTTGATTTCCTGACATAATGAGACTGATGAGCGCCTCACCTTTCATCCACCACAGGTGGATCTGACAGGGCAAGAGAGACAGACATATAAATTAGAGGAAATTTTCTTGTTCTTGGGTAGGCAACAATTTATTCAATCTCCAAGTTATATTTATGAATTTTTGGAATACACTAAAACTCTATTATCTCCAAAAGCTTAATTAAATATTTACTAAGTGAATACTAGTATTTATAATATGGGATTTGGAAACTTGCTACCTAGTACATACACTTGTACTTTATTTTTGAAATATAAATACAAACTTGAACTAATGTAAGCAAGTACTAGATTATGTGTTTGTAAAACAGATATAGTTCTTAACCTCAGAATGGATGAAGCAGATATTAAGGAAAGCAAAAACAAACACACACAAAATTATAGTGTAGTAAATTCTCTGAAGGAAAAATTAAGGAAAATATGGGAACCATTTACAGTGGGTAACAATCTATTCAAACAGATAATAAGGAAAACATTCCAAGTGTCAACATAAGAAACATACAAACCTGTGGAGCATTTTTATAAGAGCTTATTTGAGAAAAATTTGATGACAATTGCCAGGAAGCAAGATCCCGAACGCTATGAAGAATAACCGTTTGCACTTTCTTTTATGTATTTGTAATTAAAGAGGGAACTTAAGGAAGATTATATGGAGGTGGGAGAAAGCCAGGTGGGCTTTAGATTTCAGGATAGTTCGAAATATAATTCCACAAAAATAAGGCCTCTTACCGCATCTCATCATCCCAGGGTGGCCTCCGGAAATGCTTAGTCCAGCAGCACCCCAAGAATCCCATCCCCCCAGCAATGAAGAAACTCGATTCTCCGATAACAGATGCATAAGAACAATGGGAAAGTCCTGCTTAAAGTCTCTTCACCTCGGAAGTTGTAATCCTGGGACCTGACTACCAACCATGCCTTGCCCAGTTAGGACTCAATTGATCAGATCACCCTGTGAGGTTACTACCCCCCTTGCATAATTCCCCCTTTGGGGAATCAGTTCAAAGGATGTACTGATGACCACCCTATTGATAGCTTGTATGTTCTCACAGCATAGAAAGGCTCATTCCTAGGCAACCCCAGTATGGAGGTCACCTTGTTGAAAGGTGGACCTCTGAGGATGGGACAATGCCATAACCATGGGATGTGAGTTGAAGCCACATTTTTCAAACAAGAGAAGGGCAGGTAAATGGAAGATAGTCAGGTCTCATGGCCTTCATTGCAAATCAAAAACAAACAACAAAAATGACCCTGGGTCATTTGTATCCTGTGACCTATCTTGATCCAAGTTTTGCCCTCTGTCCCATTTTTCTGCATTTGGCATCTAGTATAACATTTATGTAAACCATAAAAAGAGTATTAACAATGATCTTATATATTTTCAGTAACCATAAACAGTTGAACTATATAGGAAAACCCAAAGAACACCTAAACATTATAGGTTGATTCGTTTATCTAAATTCTTTTTCTGAAGCTTCAATAGACAAAATAACTATTCTTTCCAATAATTTTGCCCAATTTTATAGCCAGTGTTTTGGTTTTTTATTTTTTTTTTTCTAATTGCCCATGAAAAAGATGAATAAATATCAAAGAATCCTCATTTCGGCCATCTTAGTATTAATGACAGGCTGATTGTCTTTAGTCTCATTGGCCTTGAAGGTAAGATTTCCATGTTAATTTTGAGTTCTATAGATTTACTGAAAAACTTCTAGTGAAAATCAGCCTTTGTGTGCATACCTCCAGATAAAACAAAGGTGGTGAGTATTCCCACAGTACTGCTTCATACCCTAGGGAAACTTTTCCTTAGGCAACCCACAAAGGTCCTTAGGCACCTGATACCCAAGCAAGAGCTGGCAGGAGCTTACAGAATGCCGAGGGTACTGTAACACTTCCCAAGGCGCCAGCCCTTCTCTAGGGCTACATCCCTTCCAGGGCACCTTGTCCTTCACCACAAACATTCCCCAGGTCTCCCACCCTCCTCTCCCAGATCAGCTGTGTTTCCACACGGGATACTTTGTGGAACCCTTCTCCACCACGTCAGATTTGGGCATCAGAAACAACTACTATGACCCCATTTGGGTTGGGGGAACAAGTGGCCTTACTGTTACTATAAAGAGAGAGATCAGTTTCTCATTTAACCAGCAAAGACTTTGTTCAGACTCTCAGTAAGCAATTCAATTAAAAGCCAAAATTAAGAGCAACAACCCATCTCCCCTCCCTTTTTTTTTTAACTTTCCCTGGATTTTCTAAAAATCTGCTCAAATAAAGTCATGGACTTGCTACTAAAAGCAAGGAGGCTCAGGATTCTGAGAGAAAACTCACCCAAGCTCATCTGATGAGAAGCCAGGAGCGGGTGGGGCACCATGGGACCTTGCTCTTACCTGGCACTGAGTCTGGGGTCTGCAGGGTGGTTCAGGCGTGTTCGTTGGAATCCTGCTGGCCATACTAAGAAAATGTCCACACAAAGAACAGCCAACCCTGTAGGGAATATTTACAATAGTTCATTTAAGCCAAACTGACAATTATCTTTAAAAATTGTAAAATAAATTTGTAAAATTTCAAGTGCTTCAGAGAATGACAATTTGCAGTTTCTTTTATGCATTTGCAATTAAAGAGGGGATTTAAGGAAGATTACATGAAGGTGGGAGAGAGCAAGGTGGAACTGGATTACGGGATAATTAAAGATTTTGTGCTTTCTTGGGGATGATTAAGCTTTCAAGGAGTATTACTCCTCGATTTTGAAAGGTGTGTTATCCTAGATGCGCAGGAACAATGGACAGGGCTTGCTTAAAAGCCTTTTGGTAAAGGAGTTTCTTGACTACCCACCAGGACCCGCCCAGTTGGAAACTGAGGACTGGATCGCTGTGACAATCCTCTTTCTCCACACAAGCAAATAAAAACACAAAAGTTTTGTAAGTATGAAATGCATTCCACTAAGCGCAATGAGCTGAGCGCAGTGTATGCATATTAGTGTGTGTTGGAAAAAGGCAAAATACCAGCTATTTCAGCTATGCTATTAGGAAAAATGGAAGGTGACTTAAGAGTTTGGGGCTGATAAATGATAATTTTTCATTTTGAAAAGAAAAGCTAACATTTCTCTTCTTAATTGACAAAGTTCATCTTCTCATTCTAAACAATTATAAACTAGATTAAAAAGAAAACCAAAACTCTTTTTCTTTCTTTTTTTCCTGGCTTTGGATAGCAACCAACCCAAGGCTTTGATCTCTAGATGGAAGGAAAGGTCAAAAAATGAGCCCTGCATTCAAACAGACGGTCTCCCTGAGGGTGGTTTTAAAGATTCAATTCAGAGCAATAGATGCAGACAGTCTCACTCTTGCTGGGTAAAAATGTCAAGCTGTCACAATGTAGGACC
>PVJC01039926.1:0-16026 GCA_004026665.1 Murina feae | reverse complement strand
CCCCCCCCCTCCCTAACCCCCAGTTTCCCATGTCCACTGATTATTCTCCTATGCATGCATGCAAGTCTTTCAGTTGATCTCCCAACTCCCCCCCAACCATCCCCAGCCTTCCAGCTGTAGGATGATAGTCTGTTCAAGGCTGCTCTGTCTCTGTATTTGTTTATGTTTATCATTTTGTAATGGTCTTTATTATCCATAAGGCACCTGCATTATAGTAGAACTAGAGGCCTGGTGCACAAAAATTTGTGCACTTGGGGGGGTGGACCCCTCAGCCCAGCCTATGCCCTCTCACAATCTGGGACCCCTCGGGATATGTCCACCTGCTGGCTAAGGCTCACTCACCAGGGGAATGGGCCTAAGCTGGCAGTCGGACATCCCTCTGGCAGCCTGGGGGCCCTCAGGGGATGTCCACTTGCCAGCGGGGAGCAGGCCTAAGCTGCAGTCAGACTTCCTTAGCACTGCTGAGGAGGCAGGAGAGGCTCCCACCACCACAGTTGTACTGGCAACTGTCAATCTGGCTTGTGGCTGAGCAGAGCTTCCCCTGTGTGAGCACACTGACCACCAGGGGAAGCTCCTGCATTGAGCGTCTGTCCCCTGGTGGTCAGTGTGTGTCACAGTGACCAGTCATTCTCAGTGGTTCTGCTGTTAGGGTTAATTTGCACATTACCCTTTTATTATATAGGATGTACAGGAACTTCAAAGGAACATTTCTGGATTTAAATCCTGGTTTAGCCACTTTCTCTGACTTTATAATTTTTTCATGATCTGTCTCCGCCCATATTTTTGTGTTAAAAATATAAACACGTCTTAAATTTTAACAGAAATTATACATTTTAGAAAAATATAAGGAAGAACATTAAAATTATCCATCACTCAGATATAATCACTACAAACAATTTTATGTATATCCTGACTAATTACTTTTAGGTAAAAAAAATTGTACACGCAAACAAAACATGTACTTATAAAAATAAGATCATATTTACACACTGTTGTGATATATTTTGACACTGTATCATGGTTATGTGATAGGAGTCTGTTTTTATTTTAATTATCAACTACTTATTATTTTATTGTGTAGATGACTTCCTTTCACTTATTTTAATTTCAGGCATTTAATTTCACACTAAGTGGTAGAGAAGATATATTTGCAGTTGCTAATGTTTATTAGTACATGGTTGTTCTCTCTCCTGACTATATCATTAAGAAGAACCATTTTACTTGCTTTTTATTTTCAGAATTACTCTCAGTTGTGAGTCACAAGTAAGGTAAGAGACATGAAACATCTTGCCTGACTCCTGGTAGACAGCACTCAAAGTGTTCACAGAATCAGATTCAGAATCTTTCAGAGAGAGAGAGAGAGAGAGAGAGAGAGAGAGAGAGAGAGAGAGAGATTTATTGTTCCACTTATCTATGCCTTCATTGATTGTTTCTTGTATGTGCCCTAACCCAGGATTGAACCCACAACCTTGGAGTATCAGGATGATGCTCTAACCAACTGAACTACTTGGCCAGGGTTAGATTCAAAATCTTTCCAAATGAGCCACCACCACATTCTCATCCCCTTCATTTTATGTTTAGATTGCACAATTCACATAGCATAAACTGCTGTTAGATTGTTTTTCTGCTGAATAGATTACTGGCCTGGTTCTTACAGTAATGGAAGGGAATGCCTTTAAGTCTGCATGTACTTTAACAGCTATAACATTTGCAGGCTCCTGGATCAATCTTCTATCTTTCTGGCTTATTGTCATTTAAGAACAGATGTGGATTCCTTTCCTATGTGGAATTTCATGGCTGGACTCAGCAGTACTTCTCTCTGGGCCTACAATTTATCATTCTGTTGGTCTATGTTGAATTCCAATGTTGGAAAATTGCTGTATATTTCAGCAAGATAATTTTGTTTGCCAAATCTCAGCTACCTTTAGGTATTGAGAGGGACACTCATGAATAGGAAGATTTAGTTAGCATCAACATTTAATGAACATTTCACTACATTTCCTGCTTGAGTCCCTCCCTATGACTCATGAAATAGTAGTATAGCATCAGCTCCTTATCTTTGTCTCTGCTAATCTTCCTCGTTCTAATCAGGCACTGCTGTCAAAGCTGTGGGCTCACAGTTGATAAGTGTTCAAGAAGTAAATAGACTCGCCCTGCTTAAGTAAGCTTTTGCTGCAAGGTATAATCATTTGCCCCTGTTTTAGTGTGTGTGTGTTTTTCTTTCTTTTGAAGCATATAATTATTGAGTTACTTTATTCTTCTGCTTCTATTCACTAATCACATATAGTTCAATCTGCTTATATTTCTAATCTTCTAAATTAAACTCTTATAGAAGGGTATGTATGCAAGGAAATAATATAGTTAAGTTGGTCTATCATGTATAGATTTTAAAAACATATTGAGAGCCTGCAAGCGTATTTTTATATTTTTTTATTTCAAACCATTTCTAGTGAATGTTAACCTGATAAAGTTTCTGATATTTTTGTTCAAGTTTAATTGAATGATTCATAAATGCCAACAATATAAAGTGAAAAAAACACTTTTGAGTCATGAGCTTTATATGAGACAATAGCTTGATCCTTTCCACTTTATTTAGGAAAATGGATGAACAGACATAAAAACTAGTGATGTACTGGCATCATCCGCCAGTCCTAACAGACCCTAGTTTGTACTGAGTTCTAGGAATATAGAAAAAAAATACATGAAGGTCTGGCCTAAAAGGGCTAATAATGTACTTAAGGAGGGCATGTAGCAGTATGGGACTGTGGCATTTTAACAGCTGCCATAAAATTTCCCTTGAGAAAAACCTATATTTTGGGGGAAATATCTTAAAATTTCATGATAGAAGATCCTGATGATAAAAATGTCCAGAAGTCAAACAATAAAAATGATGCATGAGAAAATGATAAAAAGTATGTTCTGTTGTTAAAAAAAAAAAAGAATGGAAGAAAAGAGTGATGAGGGGAGTGGGGTGTAAGAGTGGTCCTGATACAGGGTGTGAGGTTGGGGCATGAGCTGGTTAATTAAAAGTCCCTAATGGTCAAATGACTAAGAAACATGGATCAAGTTGTAGCTGTTGGTGTTTCTCAGAAGTGGGTCCCTCCTCCATTATCCTCAATTCACCAGTCATGGCTACTGCATTATGAATGCTTTCATTGAGCAACAGAGGCTCTGGGAAACTGAGAAGAGGCTGAATTTTATATTTAGGTGTACCCCAAACAGAACAAAGACAGTACTCTGGAGCAATAAAATGATCTGTAACCTGAAATATTTCAAAAGTGGTATAACCCATAGTCAGAGGTGACCTTTTGAAATGTAACCCCTCAAGGACTTTGAGGAATCTAGGATAGCTTGGAATTTCCATTAGATTTAAAATGGAGTTTAAAATTGATTCAGTTTAGCCTAAAACTGCCAAGAGACCCTTGTTAACTTCTGGGATACATTTTCAAAAGGCAAATGGCAATACAGGTGGAAATATTAAGGACTAAATGAATGGCACTCCAGTGTTAAAGCCACATTGAGTTGGGAAATACTGAAGTCTGAGAGTCAGGGATAGAATTCTAGAGAAGATACTGAGCTCTCTCTCCAAAAAAGAGTAAGATGGAGAGGAGGAGAAAGCAGTGAGGAAAGTGTTAGAGACAAAGCGAAAAGATTGAGAAGGCTGGCCGCCTGACAGTTTATATGTGCTCAAGGGAGGCAAGCAAACTGTAACAAAACATAAACCTAGTAAAAGAATCTGTAATACATTCCCAATCTAAATATTAGATTAGGAGTTTTGGACCTTTCGGGTTAACTACTCTACGGCTTCCCTAGTAAGTACCTATAACTGTCTCTGTGAGTTATAAGGTGCCAGCTTGGACATATACTAAGTATTGCCAGTATGGGGAGTATGTGTATATGTCTCTTGTGTGTGCATGTGTGCACGCGTATGTGTGTATATTGTATACATGACAATTACCAATTATACATTTGGGAGCAGATAGCAAACCAGACTACTTTTACGAACATTATTTCAGAAAACGGGAGTGCCTAGGAATGGATACAAACACAACTGGTGCTTCAGTGGGCTGCTGTCCAATGGCGATCCTTGTTAGATGCTTTCTGACAATGGATCTGTTGGGAAGGGCTGGCATGAGACCTGAGTTGCACAACATTGTTCCTGAGGCCTCGTGCAGCAGTGGAGCGTAGCACTGGTGGGGCTATGGCCCCAGTGAGGTTGGCAACGGATAGGGGCACTCGCAGAGGGCTGAGTAACAAAAGGGCATGTGCAGCACCACTGAGCGTGCATCACACTCAGTCTCCCACTGCGAGAATAGCAAGACTGCTTAGCATTCATATGGAACTTTCTAATCATTCATTAGCTAATCCACACAACTCCACCACTAGGAGAGTATTTTTAATTCTTTTTTTGTTTCCAGATGAGGAACCTAAGACATAGCAAGGTTAAGTAAAGCTAAACAAATCAATAAATAGCAGTAATCTGGTGGGAATTCAGAGTTTCTAATTTCTACTTTGTGCCCTTAGTCCATAAATGAAACTTGGTTTGGAGGGAAAGATGGTAAAGTTGATCCTCAAAGAAGCAAGACCATCCGCTTTAGTAAATGGAATATTTTCCTGCTAACAAGACCTGCTTGACGTTTGTTGCCTACTCTGAAACAGTTAGCTTGAAATACCATCCACTGTAGCAGGGCATGTGGAATCTGTGAACTAAGTAAGGTACTGCTGCTATACTAGGAGCTGCTAGCGTGGTCCACTTACCCAGAGTCTGAATCCACTGGTTTTTAGGCATGGAGATTTCTGCGTTGTACTTTGTAAAGGAGTGAGGGCTGTTGGGAGTGAGGGAGGCTGAATGAACATGAAGAAAAGAAGGTGAAGAATGGAGTCCACTTCTTATCCAGTCTCTTGGACAGTTTGTGTCCTTGTGGCTCACAGGATGGGAACCAGAAATTGATGGAGGAATTTTTGCAAGTTTGGAAAATAGATGCACAAAGATTACTGCTTCCTGGTCCAGCTGTCCGGGTGTGGTTGGGAAAAAGATGGAGCCCTTCTGTCTGTTGTGCAAAGACTGAAAAACCGGAACAGTTGGACACAATGGCTTTGGCGCAGACTTTGATTGTGGCACCATCAGCAGGAGCAGTGATAAGGCTTCTTTAAGCTGTTTTAAAGACAGTGATGCCTAAGAAGGGAGCCAGAGCAGGGCAGGAGAAACTGGCCAGGGGTTTTTAGTGACTCTGGCTAATGGATGGACTGGGAGGCACTCCAGGGCGATTTCCAGGAGCACTGGGCAGGCATTTTGACAATATGTAAGTTGATCACTCAGAGCCACAGCATAAATGGAACCAGGACTTTATATTTATGAGAAAAGGCTGGCGAGAGCAGGGGCCACGTGGAGTTTACAACTGCAGCAGTTTCTTTCCCCTTTGCTGCCAGCTCACCTTCCTTCTGTCCCAACAAGTTAATCATGTTTAATGATAAAACTGAACAGCATATTCATATGCTCAGTGCTTAATGATGGTATCTCACAATTATATCTGAGAAGGTTAAAGAACTATCCAATGAGACTTTCTGGATTCAAACGTTATCATAATGTAGTGCAGTAGGAAGAACACAGGTTGGGATTCAAGAGGCCTGGGCTCAAGTCTCTAATTTAGAGCCATAATCTTAGATAAGTCATTTAACTTAATTATTTTAAGTCATTTAACTTAACTGTTGGTCTCAAAGGGTAAGGGAAGGAAGCAGGTACTAGAACCTGGGGAAAGCTGCACTGAGAAATCCACCTGATAACTCCTGTGACCCCTGGTTAATGGACAGAGCCAGCCCTTGGCAACACCACAAAGAGAAAATCAGGTACGCCAATACCCTAGCATCATTCTCTTCTAGCCTCTTGGCAGGCCAATTAAAAGGCAATGATGGAGAGCAAATGTGCCCACTGCCATAGCCCATTTAATGATGACCATAGTTCTGGGTTTGCATGAAACCATATTAGTTTACATCTTCTTTTTCTGAGATAAACAGTTCCCTCCTTTTTGACTCTCATGTGTCCCATTTTGGACAATAAATTAAATTTCCATTCTATCTGCAGTGGTTTGTTTCCAGGTATTGGCAAAAGATTGGAGAAGGGTGTTAGGTGGATGTAGAGGGTAAAACAGAAGAAATCCCACACATAATTTTATGGAGGAAGAAATAAAGACTCAGAAGCCAAAACAACCTTCCCAAGGTTACAGAGCTCATGGGGGCTGGAGTGGTGGTGTTGAACACAATATAAATACAATTTGATTGCAGAAGCCAAGCCCTTACCACTGCTGCAGGAAGTATTTGGTATGCAGTGGATATTTACCTGGGGTGGCGGAAGTGGGGGGGGAGGAGGGGATACAAGGTTTGTTTTGAGACTCAGTGGCTCAGACCAATCATTACTACAGGAAGAGCTTTAGTTGCATTGGTGAATCAAACATTACCAGATATCATATTTTGTCTTTGTTATTACACTTGGCTGACATCAGTCTAACTCTTTAAAAGGGAAACAAGGACCCAAATCTCCAGTTCCCACAGCAGAAGGATTTCCTGGATGTCCCCTTCGAAGAGTGTATGAAACATGCTCATTTCCACAGACCTCTCAAATGTACTAATTCAACACGCGTACAAATAGAAAACCTTCAGTTCACCCTATGATTTTGCTCCATTTAAGTCAATTCTCCATGGTCCTCTGCTGGAGTGAATCTTCCTAATGACTTACACGTATGGCAATAAATGGAAACTCAGGCAATAAAGAAAGCTCAAGGATGTTTTATGGCTTTGGCTACTTTAAAATGACTTTCCCCAGAGTTAGAAAGTTGGGTCCTACAAGGTAAGCTAAGAGCCTCCCACAACCTTTTAAGAGGCTCTGCTCAACCTGCCTGCTATGTACACTTAGTCACAGCTCTTTAGCAGAAAGCTGTGACCTATTTGAGAACTTACTTATTGAAACCACATACAATAAAACTGAACCTGCATTAAACTGTTTTGGAATCAAGTCATCATCATCATCAGAAATGATTAACTGATCACTGGAGAGAATTTGCTTGGAGAGAATTATGCAGACACATGATGCTTACCCTTTGGAAACAGACTAATTTGGTTATACACAAAAGGGACACTTAGACATAAAAATAAGATATTGAGAAAGATGTAGATGGATTTGAAGAATATATATATTAGAGGCCTGGTGCACAAAAATTTGTGCACTTGGGGGGGAGGTGTCCCTCAGCCTGAGACCCCACTCTCTGGGGGATTGGGCCTAAGCTGGCAGTCAGACATCCCTCTGGCAGACCGGGAGCCCCCAGGGGATGTCCACTTGCCAGTGGGAAGCAGGCCTAAGCTGCAGTCGGACATCCTTAGCTCTGCTGAGGAGGTGGGAGAGGATCCCACTACGACCGCTGTGCTGGCAGCCATCAGCCTGGCTTGTGGCTGAGCAGAGCTCTCCCGTGGGAGTGCACTGACTACCAGGGGGCAGCTCCTGCATTCTCAGTCATTCTGCTGTTAGGGTCAATTTGCATATTACCCTTTTATTGTATACGATAGATGCCTGGTGCACGGGTGGGGGCTGGCTGGTTTGTCCTGAAGGGTGTCCTAGATGTGAGTGGGGGTCCTGCTGTGGTGTCTGGCCAGCCTGGGTGAGGGGCTGATGTCTGTTTACAGGCTGGTCAAGTCCCCCAGTGGGAACTCTTACCCCATGGGGGTGTGGCCAGCCTAGGTGAGGGGCTGAGGGCCATTTTCAGGCTGTCCACAGACCCTTCAGGGTCGAGGAGTCCTGTTGTGGTGCCTGGCCAGCCTGGGTGATGGGCTGAGGCTGTTTTCTGGCTAGCTATGCTCCCCGGTGACCCAAGCTCCCAGCCTCTCCTTTTTTTTTTTTCTTGGGATTTATTTATCTTCTATAATTGAAATTTTATAGCCTTGAGAGGAGCCCAGGGCTAGCCAAGGCAGGTGGGAAGCTTGGCTTCCTCCATCATCGAGGGCAACCCAAGCCTCCTGCTCCCTTCAGCTCTGTGGCCACTGCCATCTTAGTTGTGTTAATTTGCATACTCATACCTGATTGTATGGTGGGCGTGGCTTGTGGGTGTAGCAGAGTGGCTGAGTGATGGTTAATTTGCCTGTTTCTCTTTTATTAGTGTAGCTATGCATACTTATGTATATATATGAATATACATTTGTGTATTTTATATTTATGTACATACATATATGCATACACACATAAGTATGAAGTTTGTACATATTATCCTTGGTTTTATTCACCACATCTTCCATATATATATCCCACATTTGAAGGCTGTTAAATCGCGTTATTTACCCATATCTTCAGAAAAAAATCACTTTATTGTCATGGTAAACAACCTGCTTCCCTGTTTATAATGGTCTGGCCCTCTAGCAACTTCAGCACGAAATTACAGCTAATTTGCCTATAAACTTCAGGTGGTCATAATAACCTTGCCACTCAGGGAAGGAGAAATAGTGTGGGGGGAGTTAGAGAGAAAGAGAGAAGTTCACCTAAAGTCATATAGGTATGTATGTATATATATTTGTGAATTAATTTTAGGGGTGGACAATACAGTTAATTTTTATAATAGAGAAGAAATTAGAGGCTTCTTATCTGGGCACTAATGCCATAGTTCCAGATACTTAAAGAATATCTGTGCTTGGATGTTTCATGATCACCTCAATTTCAACAAATCTGAAGGCAGACTCTTCCTCTTTGAATCTGATCTCTTTCCCAAAAGAAATCTAATATTTCAAAGTTAGAAATAATTCATTCTAGCATTGACTCCAAGGCTCTGCTATTTTCTCCAAGACAAACTGGGCCCAGAGAGGGTTCATGGGGATATTTTTCTGGGGAAATTAGCTGGTCTGAAGACTATGAAGTTCAAGGCAATCTCAGAGCTGGTTTCCAGGTATTAAAATAAAATTAACAGCCAACCATGCAGTCTAATAGACTGCCCAATACACTGTTATTTGTGGAAGAGGAGCCAAGCCTGAGGCAATGGGGTCAATTCAGAAAATACAAAGCTGAATTAATTGGGCTCAAATGTGGGTCACAGCACGCTGCTGAGCCCCTAACAGCTGGATCTCTATACACAATTTACATAACTTTATCTAAGGGTCCAATATCTTGTTAAAAAATTAAATGAGTTTAGTCTAGCAATACTGGAGAGAGAAAAATAAGTGTTCTTTCTGCCCCGAGGCTAACCTGTCAACTTGCTTTGATAGCATTTTTACCTATTTCTCCATCAATTATCCCCACATTTTTTTTATCTTCAATTTCTTTTTTTTTCAATGATTTCTTCTGTTCATATACAATTGCTCTGAGTTCTTTCTTCCAATTCTGTTGTGCCTGCAAGTTAGTATGGTTCCTTTCTCCTTTTCAATGCTAAACACTTTCGAAGAATAATTGTATCCTTAATGGCTTTGCTTCCCTTTTTTATGTCACTTGGTACAATTTCACTTTTACCCTCACAAGTTTTCTTACAATGGCGCTCCAATAAAGTTACTATGAATTTCCTGAATGCTAAATCTGATAGTATTTCTTAGTCATAATCATAACTGAGCAGTATATATGACCAATTCTTCATCTACATTGACTCTCAACACCTGGCTTTAAAAATACCACCCCATTCAGTGGTTTCTCCTCATTTTTGCCTGATAAATATTTTTATTCCCTAGGGTAAACTCTGATCCTTAGCCCATATTTGGTTATGCTCTCATTCTAAAATAATCTCAATAAATGCCAGAGACTCTGTCTTCACATCCCTCTGTGGGCAAAACTCATTGACAGCTATAGGCTTGACTGTTCCTCTAGGTTCCAAGCAAATATTTTATGATCCTTTTGGATGTTCCATAACAATGACCTATGGGCACTTCGAACTCAGTATCCTCAAAGTAAAATTCATATCATACTTCTCAAACCTGCTTTAGTTCCATAGTCACTATTTCAGTTCAAATGTTACTACCCACTCACACAAACAAGGAATACTAGTTAAACACCTCATTCTTGCCACTTAATTTTTATGTCTAATTAATACTCAGGCTTTTAAGGTTCTATCTCTGCAAGAATTCTTATATTGTTTATTTTATTGTGACTATTTTCAGAGTTCCCAACTAACTTTACTTTAAGCTGACTTCCTCATCACTAAACTCTTCTCCAAGTCCTTCCCACGATCCATCTCAGATGCATAGTCAAGGTCATTACTGCCATGCATAAATTTTATCAAAATATTTCTCTGCTCAAAAAACTTTTATGACTCCCCATTGCCTTCCTGATAAAATCTAAATTTTCTTCTAAGATTAGACCTTCCATAATTTTGTACCTCCCACATTTTTCTTGTCTTATCTACATTCCCCTCCTCCTGCCTGAACCAGTCTAATAACCTAAATTCCAATTATGCCTCCATTTCTCAAGTATGCCATGTCCATAATGTTTCTAGCTTTTCCGGATCTTCATTTTTCATAGTTTAGTGAGCCTTTATGAAACCTTGTCTAGTTATCTATATGACATAAATATCTATCCCTTCTGAATACCTTTCTGGCTCAGTACCATACTCACTGTAGTATACCTGTAACCCCCATTTTAGATTTTAAACTAATGAAACACAGCCTTGCTTATGTTAAGGTTTTCTGCAATGCTTTGCATAGTATTTTGTACATGGATACATTCAATAAATGTTTATCATATTAAAGTAAAGTTTTATTGTTAGTTCCTTAAAATATTTATGAGATTTTCTGTTGTTTTTATTGCAGTGATGCTATCCCCAGTTGAGACTCTAGGTGCTGCTCACCTTCTTTTCTACCTGTATGGATTTACCTTTCAACCCATCTTCTTTAAATCTCCACTTTCGTTATATTATTCCCCATTCCCAATCCCTCAGTGATCTTGTGTGGGTTTGCACCAAATTCAGATTCCTCTGTCCATCTTTCCTGATCACCTGAATCCTCATTTCCATCTTCCCCAACCCAAACCGACTTCCTACTACTTTATAAATTGCACTCGGCATGTTGTACCACTTCCCCTAAATTCTCCATGTGGCCATGCTATTTGCACCTTCCTACCTTTGCTCACTCTGTATTTCACCTAGAATATTCAGCTTACACGGCATGCAATGTCTAGCTCAAATTTTACTTTTTCTCTGAGGCAGTTCATTATACCATTATTCTATGCATTGCTATTGTACTGAAAACCAGTATCTGAGGGGATTAATCAATGGTTTTCTCACTGCTATAGATCAATTAGTTTTCTTTTTCAACTTGACTCTATGAGACCAGATGCTATTATGCATATATGTCTCTATCCCTGCCAACCCTTTTAACACATAATGCTTACTGATTGATTAAAAATAATCAGGGATAGGGGCTCTATCCCCTAGTCAAATGGAACTATGTAACTTACAATCTTTCAGGAAATTGCACATAGTAAATGGCTTTTAGAAGGGCTGCCATGCTCTAGACTGGGGTGCTCAATCCAAGGTACAGGTGGACACAATTCAGGACCAGAGAAGCAGCCTGCAGAGTATAACTCAATGAGATGGTTTATTGTGCAAAACTCATCTGCTGATCCCATCAACCCTAATTATAATAAACTAATTCTATTAGCTTCTTAAAGCTATTTCAAGAGAGAGCGCATTATACCCAGCAACCATCATCGAGTAATAGAGTTATGCTCTTTTTACATTAGGCTCCATTCCAGCCAGCCAAGCAGAAAGAACATTTGCATTAATGTTCTCATAGAAGTGTACAGTTTTCACTTTCTAAAACTTTGTCTCTTCGGCCAATTATTTTGGGCTGCAAAAACCAAAAACAGGTGTGATATTTACCTGCTGACTTTTAAGAGGGATGGGCAGAGCACCATAAAAGAACATTTAGTTCTAGCTGTCAGGGAAGAATCAAGAATCATGACACTGATTCTGCAAAGCTTATTATCTGAAGGTAATAGAGAAGGAAAGGTGTCGGAATGTTGTAATTGCTGCCTTTATGCTTTTATGTAGAACACTGTGTCTTGGAGCTATTTAACAATATTGGGAGATCCAAGATGGCAGCAGAGTAGGTGGGAGCTACACTTATTCCTCTTGGGACCAAACTGGTATTACAACTACAATAAAGAGCAAGCAGCCTGAATAACCAACTGAAGACCAGCTGAAAGAGAAGTCTCATAACCAAGAAATTACAGAAGAAGCTCCATTGAGACTGGAAGGAAGGGCAGGGATGCAAAGAGGCTGGCCTTTCTCCCACAAAATGTGACTGACATTCTGGCATGGTCTCTCAGCTGCAAAGTTGCCCTCTGAGGAACATGGGGTTTCAAAACCAACATGGCACCCAGGTCCAGTACAACAGAGTCAGGAACAGGTGCCCACATAACATTTGGCTGTGAAAATCATCAGGGATTCTGTCCACTGTGGGGAGGCAGGAGTCTGCTAGAGACATAGGCACCTTCTTAAAGGGTCAATGCACAAAATCTCTCTGGCAGCCACTTACCCTGGGTTCTGGCATGGAGAGTGCAGAGTGGACTAGAGTTGCATGAGGAAAGACTAGAATTTGTGTCTCTGGAGAGAGAGCTGAAGGGACAGTTTCCAGGACCCCTGTGTTAAGCCCCTCTCTCACACTGCAGACACCGTCTTTCTTGTGTAGATCACTCCCCTTTACAGCATCAGCCTGAGAGAATGCAATAGCCCCAACTTCTGGACTCCCTGTCCACCCATCCTGTGAAGCTTCCGCCTGCTGAAGAGTCAGCTGCCTGGACGGAGTATACAGGTTTAGGCAGACTCAGGGGTCTCTCTGAATAAATTGTGTGGCTTTGGAGTGGGAGGCCATTCACTCCGCTTTACTGTGAAGCTGACTTGTGCCTCATCCAGGAGGGAGATCTCTTAAGCCCACTCTCTGAATTCCAGGTGGCTCTACCCTCTCAACACCTGATGACTCCAACCTGCCCAGGCCTGGGCAGAATCCAGGATAGACTGGGTTGTGTGGCTCTGGGGAAGGGGCCACTCCTCCCATCTTCCCCTAAACCAGATAGGCACCTCCACCTGTCCCGACTTCCAGGGGTCCTGACCTGCTGAGACTGCGCTGCTGTCAGAATCTGGGACAAACTAAATTGTGTGGCTCTAGGACAGAGGACATTTTCCCCTCACACACGCAAGCAGTGCAGAGCCTTCCTTTCTCATGGCTAAATATTTGTCTTTTGGGGCCTGATAAACACTGCTGGCCTCACCCTGACAGCTCCCTGAGACCACCACCGCCACCACCACCACAAAAGTGTGAGAGCACCCTGCGGGTGGCAGCCAGATATGGTATACATGGAGACATTTGCAGAGTGGCCTCAAACCCTGCACTTGGCACCAACATTGAACCTATATAGATCTGGTGAACACCTCTTGCCCCTACCTGGTGACTCAATGAGAACCTTCCTCATGCAACTCAAGTACTGCCAGAGACTCCTCTAGTGACTACGGTGAGCTGACAGCCCACGGGCAGAACGGCAAAGGGAGATCTTGGGGATCCATGGAATTATTGCTGACAAGCCCCAAGGCACTGCGCAAAAAAACAAAACAAAACAAAAAATAAATAAATAAAATAGACACTCTTTGTGTGCAGCTTGATTCTTCCTGCACATACCTAAGCCTAGAAGAGGAAGCCACAAAACAAGGATTATTTTGTAGCTCCAAACAGGTAGCTCAGGGCAAGTCACCTGCTATTCACCTGCACGAGAGTCCTGCCCAAAAGGTGCCAGAACCAACACACCCAGTGGGCAGCCTTAGACAATATCAGAGCATGGCCCAATTAACTTCACAAGTGGCACATCCAAAGGGAGATCTCATCAGGGACCAGACCCTGCTGAGGGGATCCCGTTCTGCGTGGGTGGCATCTGCACAGCACCTCGTACACTGTGGTCACGTTTCATCCTCCGAGTAAACCAGCCTGAGGGTCAAATCCACACCCAAATGGGCCAAAAGCAATCAAGACTCAATTACAACAGAAGGGCCCACATGGGCCACAGAAAGGACATCCTGGAGCACCCAACACAGGTTATCAAGGAGACTGAGCCACGAGATCCCACAGAGCATAAGGCCACCCAATGACTACATAAGGCCACCCTATGACTGGGAGTCATAGCAGATCCACCTAATGCATAGACAGAAACACTACTGGCAGCCAAAGTGTGGAGACAAAGAAACATGCCACAAATGAGACAACAGGAGAGATGTTTAGAAAAAGAACTTAATGATCACACAACTGCACAACTACAGTCTGTAGTCTGAAGGGAAAATATGGCAGCTTTGATCTCGTGTGGATTACTGAGAGAGATGCCCTCAAGCTGAATCAAAGTATGAGTCACAGATAAAAAGCTAGGAAAAGCAGAATAGAGGAATAAGTTACTGCATTGGACCTTTGTGGGAACTGACAAAGGCTGATATAGCTTGAACCAAGAGAGAAAAGAAAATATGATGGCATGTGTGCAGAAGTAGGCAGGGACTACAGGACACATGGCCATAACAAATATTTTAGACTTCATTCTAAGAGGAGTGAGAAGCAGAAAATGACAAGGTCAAATCTTGCTATTAAGAGAGTATTTTGGTTTCTTTGGATATACTGCAGGAAGTAGAATTGCTGGGTCATAAGGTAGTTCCATTTTTAATTTTTTAAAGAAAAGCCATTCTGTTTATCACAAGGGCTGCACCAGTCTGCATTCCTACCAACAGTGCACAGGGGGTTCCCTTTTCTCCACATTCTTCTCAACACTTGTCATTTGAGGATTTATTGATGATAGCCATTCTGACAGGTGTGAGGTGACATCTCATTGTGGTTTTAATTGGTATTTCTGTGAAGATTAGTGACATTGAGCATCTTTCCTTATGTCTATTGGCCATCTCTATGTTCTGTTTGGAGAAGTGTCTGTTCAGGTCATTTGCCTTGTTTTTAATTGGATTGTTTGTTTTACTGGTGTTGAGTTCAGTATAAATTTTGGACATTAACCCCTTATGAGATGTATCATTGGCAAATATGTTCTTCCATACAGTGGGTTGTCTTTTCATTTTGTTAATGGTTACCTTTTCTGTGCTAAATTTTTTTCATTTAATTCAGTCCCATTAATTTATCTTTTGTTCACTTTGCCTGAGGAGATATGTCAGAAAAAATATTGCTATGAGAAGTACCCAAGATATTACTGCCTATGATTTCTTCTAGGATTTTTGTGGTTTCAAATTTATCATTTAAGTCTTTTATCCAGTTGGAGATTGTTCTTGTGTATGGTGAGAGAAGGTAGTCTGCTTTTAATTTTTTGCCATTTTCTGTCCAATTTTCTCAACACCATTTATTGAATAGACTGTCTTTACCCCATTGTATGTCCTTGCCTCCTTTGTCAAATATTGACCATAAAGATGTGGGTTTATTTCTGGGTTCTCTATTCTGTCCATGGATTTATATGTATGTTTTTATGCCAATGACATTCTGTGTGATTATGATGTCCTTGTAGTATTGTTTGATACCAGGTGGTGTGATACCTCAAATTTTGTTCTTCTTTCTCAAGTTTCAATAACCATTTGGTTTATTTTGTAGTTCCTTATAAATTTCTGGAATATTTTTTCCAGTTCTGTGAAGTACACCATTGGCATCTCCATTGGAATTGTGTCGAATCTATAAATTGCTTTGGGTACTAGGAACATTTTAGTAATAATTCTTCCAATCCATGAACACAGTATATACTTCCATATATATATAGATATATATATCCTTCAACTTCTTGCTTCAGAGTTTTATAATTTTTAAATTACAGGTGTTTTCCATGCTTTGTTAAATTTATTCCAGGGTGGGTCATTTATTTATTTTGATCCCATTTTAAATGGAGTTATTTTCTTCTTTTGTTTTTTTGATAATTATTGGTATATATAAATGCAACTGGTTTCTGGATATTTGTTTTAGATCCTGCTACTTTACTAAATTCAGTTATCATTACTAGTAGTTTTTGATAGAATCTTTAGGGTTTTCTACATACAGCACCATGTCATTTTCACA
>PVJC01039925.1:0-16027 GCA_004026665.1 Murina feae | reverse complement strand
AATCAGACCCTGCAGAGATAGCTCCTCTCCCTCCATCCGCAAGTCAATGACTGGAGCACTTCATTCAGGACAAGGTTGGCCCTGCCTGGGTCACAAGGTTTCTTGAAGGACTTGCTGACTCCCAGGTCATGACTACCCTCGTAACTTACACTCCTTTTCCCCAAAGAAAATTGCGGTCACCAGCCTGAGTTTGGACTACAAGGGGTTTCAGTGCCACTCACATGTCCCAATACCAACTCTCCCTGGTACCTGCCCTGGAATGTTTCCTGCCCACAGCCATCTGCCCAGCTGCCACTGCTGCTCCCAGCCTTGACACCTGAGAGCAATATGAGCTCCTCAACCACCTGAACTTTGAAATAGCCCAGTCTCAACCTCTGGTTAGCAGGTGCAGAGACCACAAGGGGCATGTCAAGAAACAGACCTCCTTCTGACTCCTTAGGTTTTAGTCTCAGGGAACACAGATGTCATCATCCCCTTTGGGTGATTGTGAAGATCAGGTTGGGTTCCCCACCCTCATATGGACAGCAGGGGCACCTCCCATACTGTTCTCTGGGTCATTGCATGATTGACCCTCATAAGGACCCGGGATACAGGTCACCATGGGGTCTCTCAGCTGTGCTGGCGTTCACATGTTAGAGGGGGCATGCTGGACTGAGTATCACTCCCCCCAAGTGCACAAATTTCATACACTGGGCCCCTAGTAATTAATAAATAACAACACAAATATAAACTCTCCCTGGCCTTTTGTGCCCCATTGTGTAGGGTGTCATCATGTTCACTGAAAGCCAGTGGCTTGAGTCCAGGTCAGAGAACATTCCTTCCTGAATCCTCAATAATTGGTAATACAGGAGTCAGATGATTGCGGTTTCTCTCCCTCTCCCTTCAAAATTTAATAAAAAATACTTTTAAAAATATGTAAATAATTACTTGAAAAAGAGAATTAACAGTGTGTTTGGCATACAACAATAAGTGTACTTTTTACCCAACATGGATATGGATAACAGACAACCCTATTTCACCTGTGATGGTTTCTCAGCTTTATCTGCATGTTCAACCTCACACCAAAGAGTGCACATTGGAAAAGTACATTTCCTTGCAGTCATACATATACCTAAGGAAATTCTTGAAAGGTGGTTGCATATAAATCCTAGATACCCCTCTACTGTTAGAAAATTAAGATTGCAACCCTATATAGACAGAACAATCTCTCTCTTCATTTCTTGGGAGGATCAACCTAGCCTCAGTGACAGCAAATCTTCGCAAACAGTGAAGAATATTGCCACCAGACTATCTGGCATTGCTCAGTGTTAAGCATTGACCTGTGAACCAGGAAGTTAATGTTCAATTCCTGGATAGGGCACATGCCCAGGTTGTGGGCTTGATCCCCAGACCAGGATGTGCAGGAGGCAGCCAATCAATAATTCTCTCTCGTCATTGATATTTTGTTCTCTCTCTGCCTTTCTCTTTGAAATCACAAAAGTATATGTTAAAAAAGAAAAACAAGCAAGTGAGTATTGCCATGAAATCCAACAGGAATGCTGAATGCTTACAGAAGACACACCCTGGGGCAGACTGCAGCATTATCTTTCCTCTAGCTCTGGCTTCTTGTCTGTTAAGCAAATACCTATGTGAACACCCTACAGCGGCCAGGGGAATACACAATACCATTAGATTGTTTTATCTGCCAATGACGTCAGCGAAACGGGACAGTCTCTGAGGTCCTGAGAATTTCTGGACATAAAGTTCACACAAGCCACAGACTTTGGGACATTTGTGGCCTTACGTTCATAAGTAGCCCTTTTAATCTAATTTACCAGAGACTTTCCCACTCACTTTTAAAACAGTGTCTATATCCTAATTGTGGTTTCACCTCAAGATTCTTACAATAATGACTGCAGCCTAAGAAATTCCATACTTCCTGGCACATGGCTCCTTTGCAGTACATGAAGAGCAGGTTCCCTGAACATTGCTGAGACTTAGGTAACACATACTATGAACAGAGAACATGGTTCATATTGGTCACAGAAGCAGAGCAATCTTCACAGTGATCTTTGCCCTCAACAATATTCGAGGCACTGGACTGCAAATTAAATGCAAAAAGTCATGTGGTCTTTATATCAAGGCCATGGACTGCAGTAAATAATAAGCCAATATCAGACAAAAACTGATTTCCTGCCATTATGCTGTCCCTTAGAATCCACACAAAATTTGAGATAAAGAAAACATCTATTCATCGTTACATGACGACAGATCACATTTGTGTTTGCAAATCATCTGTGGCAAGAATAAAACAAAAATTAAAGGTACAAATGTAAACACACTTCTAAAAAAAGATAATAAACCTGATCAGAGGAGAGAACAAGTGGTCGGCAGGATGGTCAATAAGAATCTCCCAAAATTTATCAAAGCATAATGTTAGTACCACTATGATTGTGAAAGAGGTAGCACTTCTTAGCTGAGAACAGGTGCTCTGGATGAATCCTGGGTCAGATCCATTTTCTAGTCATAGAGAAATGAATGAAGACACTGACAAGACATGCAGAAACCATGTTTACTTCAAGCAAACGTGAGAACACAGAATACATTCCCTTGAGCAGCCAGGGATAATGACCTTTGCACACTCCTCAGGTGAGCCCGGTGTTAGAGGTGAATTCTTTTCAATAATAAACATTCACAATGACATCATTTGGGTCGTAGGACTAGGCATTTTAGCAAGTACAATGCAGCTCTTTCAAGTAACAGTTGTACCACAAATTATGAGGAATTTAGCAAAGTATATGTTCCCACAAAACGGGTTTTCAGTCATGTAAAGTGTCCCATAGAGCCCCTTAATTGTTCTCATGTATGAAAAAAAAATTCTTTGGACATTTATAGCTTTGATCTAGTGTGAACTCTGTGGTGTTTAGTGAGGTGACACTTTTGACTGAAAGACTTCCCACAGTCACTACACTCATATGGCTTTTCTCCAGTGTGAACTTTATAGTGTTTAGTGAGGAAAGAGATTCGACTGAAGGACTTTCCACATTGACTACACTCAAACGGCTTTTCTCCAGTGTGAACTCTGTGGTGTCTAGTGAGGGAGGACCTTCCACTGAAATGCTTACCACAGTCACTACACTCATATGGCTTTTCTCCAGTGTGAACTCTGTGGTGTATAGTGAGGTTCGACCTGTCTTTGAAGGACTTCCCACAGTCACTACACTCATATAGCTTTTCTCCAGTGTGAACTGTGTGGTGTCTAGTGAGGTGCCACCTGTCTCTGAAGGACTTCCCACAGTCACTACACTCATATGCCTTTTCTCCAGTATGTACTCTGTGGTGTATATTGAGGTGAGACCTGATTCTGAAGGACTTCCCACAGTCACTACACTCATATGGCTTTTCTGCAGTGTGAACTCTGTGGTGTTCAATGAGGTCATATCTTCGCCTGAAATGCTTCCCACAGTCACTACACTCATATGCCTTTTCTCCAGTGTGAATTCTGTGGTGTACAGTGAGGTGAGACTTTTTATTGAAGGACTTTCCACATTGACTACACTCATATGGCTTTTCTCCAGTGTGAACTCTGTGGTGTTTAATGAAGTCATACCTCTGACTGAAATGCCTCCCACAGTCACTACACTCAGACCACTTTTTTATAATGTTAACTCTGTTGTGTTTAATGAGAGCAGTGCTTTTACTGACGACCTTCCCACAATCAGGGCTTTTCTCACAGGGCTTTTCTTCAGTGTGACCTCTCCTGTGTTGAAGGTGGTTTAAGGTTTTTATACGCACTGTCTCACATTCATTATACTCATAAATGATATCTCCAGAGCAGAAACCTTTCTGGTAAGCAACTTTCTGTTTCTGGCTGGCAGCTGTTTCACATTCAACCCACTGGTGATATCTTTTTCCAATGAGAAATACCGGGGAAATCTTATTGTTACTGTGTGGCTCCTCAGTGGTAACAGTGGCCTCAGGCTGGAGTAGCCCTGAGATGGCTGGTGAGTCTTTCCCAACCTCTTTACTAGCTGCAGGCACTCTGGATAAGTAGAAGCAGAAACTCGTCACAAGCGAGGCACTCTCCATATCTTCTTTCCACAGCTTCTCTTCACTGGCATCCTTCTTTTGCTGGTGAACTTTTGTACTGAAACACAAGTTTCTCACACATGCATCACTTAAGAAGACATTCTTGTCAAAGTATACCACTTGTAACTCACTCAGGTGCAAAATATCTTTTAACACTGAGAAGCATGGCTTACAAAGATGGGTCCTCTGGGTGACTGCAGCGGTCTTCGAAGCCCTGACATGAGAATCTCCTACAGATACACTGTGATCACAGTAGGCCCCCACATCATCCATTTTATACCAAGGACCTGAAAACAGAGAAATGATGAGGATATGAATGTTAAGTCTGGTGACAGGGAGAAGTCCCAATATAAAACTGTATTGCACATACTATATTGGTTTAATGCAATTGTCTGAAAATAAAAGACCTGTAGGATGGCTTAATAGGAGGCCCCTTTGAAGTTCTTGACCACTGAAAATTACAAAACAGGGTTGATTTCAACACAAATAAAACAAAACATGACAAACATCACATGGAAGTAATTGAACTGTCCAGCTCATCCTGCTGCTAACAGCATTCAGAAGGTTTTCTCTGCTGGGGACATGTGCAAGGTGTGGAGAAAGTTGCTTATATCACATTCCAAGCACAAATTAATAAACAAGTAGCTGGTGTTTGAGGGGTGTTTAAGCATGTATATGCTCCTCATAACACTTGCACAGGTCCATGTTAGAGAAAACTTCAGAAAGAGATGTGCAGAGGAATAGATGATACAGAAAGGAGACAAAGGAGAAGATAGCCAAAGCTAGGAAGTCACTCATGAAATGACAAGTCAGCAAAGTGTTAAGTGTGGAAAAGGAAAGGTATAAATGAGGTGTGGCCATTGGAATCTGCACCAAACACAGTTGGATAGGAGCTGGTACCAGGTATAATCTGAACACCATCCTCTGAGACCATCCTATATGTTCTCCCTGGAGAAAAGCGCGTTTCTCCTTGTACCTTCTTATCTAGAAATACTACAAACTGAATCTTCTGAGTATCAATGACAGACAAAACAGGTGAGCAGCCATATCTTGCCCATATCATTTGACTTGCAATAGTATTTCGGGAAGGTAATATTATAAAAATTTAAGTAGGGACTGACAAGAACAGCCCCTGGTTCATGTAAGTGGAGTAGATACCTGGCACAGGCATTCCCCAAGGTCCTTATCTACAGGAAAGGTGCAGAAGTGGAGGCCATGGATCCGGATATAGTCACCCTCCCTTGGAGTGGAAGAGCAGGAGGGACCCATTAAGCTGTCTGTAAGACTACTGAAACCCAGACACATCCTGCATTTTCTGAGGCAACTGGTATTAGGGAGGTTTATGGAGTCCATTGCTCAGAGTTCTCTGCAGAGCTCAGCACTGGCAGCCACAGCCCATTTGACAAAACAGTAGGGGAAATTAGCAGAGCCCATGATCTGGCTTTGAGAGAGAGAAAGTGTTATGTGTGGAGAATAAATAAAGAGTGGACATCTCTTCAGGACACTGGGAGAATGTGAATGTCTTACCTACAGATGATACAAGAGCAAACACTCCCAGCATCACTTCGCAGTACAGATGTCTCTGAGCCTCATCAAGGATCTTCCACTCCTCCTGAGAGAAGGCAATTGCCACGTCCTCAAAGTTCATATCCTGTCACAATTCCATAAAATTTCTCGCTTGAGATTCCAAGTTTGTCATATTCCCCACATCCATCTGCTCCCTCTACTCCCCACATCAGAGAAGACAGCAGGCCTTGGTCCCATCGAAGTCAATCTCTCCTTGTATTCCTACTGATGCTGTGTCTTCCACAATAATAAAGGCAGAAGAGCAGATAGAACCTTCCTGCGCTCTAGGCCTTAAATGTGAGTTACACTGCCCCTTTTCAAAACTCTGGGTGCCAGGTGCATAGGGTAAGAAGAGATGTTGCACATAATGGGAATATGATGGATCTGAAACTAGTCTTGTCAAGCAATACCCATTTGTCCTCCAAATTGTCCTTCCAAGACACCAAAATGGTAATGAACATTACACTGCCAACTCCAATCTCAGCTTGCCGAGGCCATCAGTTTGTATTACGTGCTGCCCATAGTTCTTTGATCCCCACTTGTCTCCCACAGCTTCATTCTAAAGGCATAATTTCACTGGTAACACAAATAAGCCATCACAATGACAGGATGTTTTCCAATCAGCTTCTTTTCCAAAATTCCAGTTCACCACCTCTGTAACACAATTATCTCTCCCCTTCTCCCTACACTTTTCCCCATGCTGGTGGAGATTTTCAAGTGCAGGTGATCCTGATGTATGCTGTCTGACTGCTATTGTTCACAGGGTCAGCCCTCAACAAGAAATGGCACGTGGGCACATATATGGCATCTATGCTTTGGACCTGGCAAGTAGCACCATAGACATCCATGTTATTAGAAAATATCCTAAAATTCTGCATATCAGATCCTAAAGACACCATCAGCAATTCACTCCCCTTTAATTCATTCGTATGTCAATGTTAGTGCCCAGCTGGGTTTTTTTTTTAGTCCCAGGGACAACACTGATGTCATCATGCCCTGTGGGTGACTGTGCAGCTCAGCTCGGTTTCCTCACCTGCTACACTGACATAGATGGCACCTCCCATACTGTTCTATGGGTCATTTATTGCATGCTCTGCCCTCAAGAGAACCGTGCTGCTGGTCATCAAGGGTTCGTGGGCTGTGATGGTGTCACATGTGTGTAACTGAGTAGGTGATAAAAACATATATACTGATGAAAGAAAGAGAGAGAGAGAGAGAGAGAGTGAGAGTTAGTTCTATTTTTTTGTTCCATACTTTTAAACATTCTTTGATTAACAGTTGCAATTGATGTGACCATGGCCAGAACTTGAAACCTTCCATTATTGAAATTATTCACTGACCCACTTAGCTGTTTGGCCTCGGTCAGACATATATGACATTTTACGAACAACAATACAATAATGTACCTCAGAATAGATAGATATAACAACCATCAGGATGACAGATAGTGGGGTAAAGCTAGAATAGGATTCACGGAATTTCAAATGTGCCTTTTTTACAAGAAAATATTTAAAGTAAGTTATTTCAATGTCAGACTGAATTATTGCATCAATTATTTTATAGGCCGAGAATGAAGCACTGATAGGAGCAGGAGCAACTTGATATCAGCGATGCAGACATGCAGGCAAAACCAAAAGGATATGTGTTTTTAAAAATGTTCATTTAAAATCAATTCTACATAAATCAATCTTTTAAAAAAGTTTAAACTTGATGTTTCACAATAATTTTACTGTTTTATTATTAAAATTTTTAACATAATTGGTGATACTGTATCAGCATATTGGAAATAAAATATAATGATGTGTTACTGAAATATCTTACCATGTCCATGTTCAGAGCCATCATGTTGGCCGTTTGAATCTCACAACGATGAGAGTATTTATATCAGGGATGTTAATAAAGATTACAAACCTAGACTTCATTTGATTTGTCTATGCTTACACTTAAATAAGAATGGTGGAGAATGTTACCAATGCAGATTAAAGCTGTGAATATATGATATAAGTGGGTTTAAATCATACCTAGAAAAAATTGGAAAAATTTTCCATTCCAACATTCTAAAGTTATGGTTCCATATACATAGCAAAATAGTTACTTGAGTTACTGAGGTATGAATGAACTTCAAATATTTCTCAAATTGTGCACTGTCCTCCTATTGGTTAACATAATAAATTCATTACACACACTCACACACACATATACCAGAGGCCTGGTGCACAAAATTCTAGCACCAGGGAAACAGTGGTCCCTCGGCTTGGCCTACACCCTCTGACAGTCTTGGAGCCCTTGTGAGATATCCAACTGACGGATTAGGCCTGCTCCCCAAGGGGAGCCACAGAGGTTGAAGGGGCTGCTTTCAGCTTCACTGCATTTGCCAGCTGTGAGCCCAGCTTCTGACTGAGTCCTGCTCCCCTGTGGCAGCGAACTGACCACCAGGGGTCACCTTCTGCATTGAGCGTCTGTACCCTAGTTGTCAGCATGCACTATAGCGATCAGTTCTTTTGCTGTTCAGTCTATTATATATACATATAAATACGTATATTTAATATATACTTTTGTGGATTTCAGAGAGGAAGTGCAGGGATGAAGAGAGAGAGTGGGAGAGAGAGAGATAGAGACAGATAGAGAGAGAGAGAGAAAGAGAGAGAGAGAGAGTGAGAAACATCAATGATGAGAGAAAATAATTGATTGGCTGCCTCCTGTGCACACCCTACTAGGGATGGAGCTCACAACTGGGCATGTGCCCTTGACTGGAATTCAACCTGGGACCCTTCAGTCCACAGGGCAATGTTCTATCCAATGAAGCAAACAAGGTAGGGCTCATTTTATATTTTAAATTTCATAATGTTGAAAGAATTACTTATGTCCCATTTTTCACTCATTGAGCTCTCCAGTCGAAGCCCTCCTACCCCCACCCTGGCTTCCACTCCCACATTGTCTGTGCCCATTGATTACGCTTATATGAATACAAGTTCTTTGGCTGATCTCTTATCCTCCAAATCCCGCTAACCCTCTCATGCCTTTTTTTCTGAGGTTTGTAGGTCTCTTGCATACTTTTATGTCTCTGGGTGTATTTTTGTTCATCAGTGTTTCCTGCTCATTCTATTCCACAAATGATGACATCATGTGATACTGATCTTTCTTTGCCTTATTTTGCGTAGCATAATGCTCTCCAGGTAATAAATTCATTTTAAAAAATGTTAAAAGATTCTGAGCAGACATTTTATCAAATATGATAAAGCAAATGTGAATATATGTATGAAACAAATGCTCACCATCAGTAATTCTTAGGTAAATGAAAGTAAAAGAATGGAGGTGGAGCAGGCAGGAGACTTGGTTGCCCGGGTGATAGAGGAAGCCAAGCTCCCCGCCTACCCTGGCTGGCTTTGACCTTTGCTCAAGGCAACAAAGTTTCAATTATAGAAGACAAATAAATCCCAGATACCTGCTTCCAGCCAGCCATGCTGGGAGCTTGGGTCACTCAGGACAGTGGCCAGCCTGCAAACAGCCATTTCACCCAGAATGGCCACACCCTCATTGGGTGAGGGTTCCCACTGGTGGGCTTGGACAGCCTGCAAACAGCCATTAGCCACTCACATAGGCTGGCCACACTTTGTGGGGTGAGGGTTTCCGCTAGTGTACTTGGCCATATGCAAAAAGCCATCAGTCCCTCACCCAGAATGGCTAGGCACTGAAGCATGACCCCCCACCATGAAGGTGGTATGGCCACTCGAAAACAGCCATCAGCCTCTCACCCAGGCTGGCCAGGCACCCCAGAGGGGAGCCCTACCATGATGGAACTGTGGCCAGCCTTCAAATACCCATGAGCATCAGGATGGGCAGCCACCCCAGGGGGAACCCCAACCCTGAAGGGGCTGCGGCCAGCCTGCAAATAGCCATCAGCCCCTCACCCATCTGGCCAGGTATCCAAGAATGGACCCCCACCCTGAAGGGGCTGTGGCCACCCTGCAAACGAGCCATCAGGCTGTTACCCAGACTGACCAGGCAACCCACCAGGGACCCCCACTCTGAAGGGACTCAAATCAACATGAGAACAGCCATTGGCTCCTCACTCGGGTAGTGGGAGCTTCTCATACTTCCTCAACAGCACTAACAATGTCCGACTGCAGCTTAGGCCTGCTCCCTGCTGGCAAGTGGACATCCCCCGAGGGCTCCTGGGAAGCCAGAGGCATGTCTGATTGCCAGCTTAGGCTCGATCCCCTGGTAAAGTGGCCTAAGACAGCAGGAGAACATCCCCCAAGGGGTCCCAGATTGTAAAAATGCATAGGCCGGGCTGAGGGACCGCCTCCTGAGTGCACAAATTTTTCTGCATCGGGCCTCTAGTATATAGATAAAAGGGTAATATGCAAAATGTCTTCTCAGGAATTCGAAAAGGAGAATGATCGCTTGCTATGACAAGCGCTGACCCTCAGAGGGAAGTGTGAAACATGGTGGGTAACCAAAGGCAGCAGCAGGGCGTGGGAAACAAGAAAAGGAGAGAAGGAGAAGAGAGAGAGAACCAAGTGGTGGTGGTGAGCAGGGGGGAACCATGCAGTGGTGGTGAGACAAGGGGAACCATGCGGTGGTGGTGAGGCAAGGGGAACCATGCGGTGGCAGCGTGCGTGTGTTCAGGGATGGCCCTGACCCCTGGCCAGGCCTAGGGACCCTACCCATGAACAAATTTCATGCACTGGGCCTCAAGTATTCAATAAATTAGTACCTGGTGTTCAAGAACTGTTGAAGCTTGTATGTGCATCTCATAGCACATGTACAGGTCAATGTTAGAGAATGCTGAAGATGGAGCAATGCAGAGGAACAGGTGATGTAAAAAGGCCACACAGTTGAAGGTAGTTAAAGGCCAGGAAGACACAGGTGAAATGACAAGTCAGCACAGTGTCAAGTATGACAAAGAAAAGGTAGAAATGTGTTATTGCCCATGGTACTTGCACCTAAACACTGCTGGAAATGAGCAGGTGCTTGGTATCATCTAAACACCACCCTTATACCATATCTAGCCCACAGTTGCAACTCAATAGGGTCACGCTTTTCTGAGACCATCCTGCATGTTCGCCCTGTAAAAAAATCAGGCTTTGTCCTGCTCATTCCTCTCTACAAATACTTACAACAGAAATATTCCAAGTAATAATGCAAGATGACAGAGATGGGCAGCAACACTGGTCTAGAGCAATTTGGCTTGCAATTGTATTTATAGAAGATAATATTGCAAACAACAACTGAAGTGTGATCTTGAAGGATAGTTGAAGATTTATGTAGGTAAAGACCATAACCTGACACAGGCAATCACCAAGAACCTTTGTTTGACTAGAGGAAGAGGGAAGAAAGGGAAGTCCTGGATCTGCATATAGAAACCCTCCGAGGAAGAGGAATAACAGGTGAGACCCATTAAGCTGTCTATAAGACTCCTGACTCCCAGACACATCCTGCACTGTCTGAGGCAATGAGTGTTAGGGATGTTTGTGGTGTCCTTGAATCAGGACTCTCCACAGACCTCACCCATGGCAGCCACAGCACATTTGACAAGACAGTGGGGAAATTAGCAGAGCTCATGATCTGGCTGTAGAAGAGCAAAAGTTATACCAGAGGAATAAAGGAAGAGAGGACATCATCTCAGAACATCGGTATAATGTGAAGGTCTTACCTACAGGTGATAAATGTGCAAAAACTTCAAGCATCACATTGCAATAGAAAAAACCTCTGAGGCTCATCAAGCAGCTGTCATTCCTCCTGAGAGAAGGCAATGGCCACATCTTCAAAGTTCATATACTGTCATAATGGGGACAGTACAGCCCGAGATCAGATTCACTCCTAATGCTCCAACTCTGTCATATTCTCACTCTCCACATCAATCTGCTCTCTGCACTACAAACACCAAAGGAGATACTTGGCCATCACTGCACGAAAGTCACTATCATGTTCTATTTCTACTGATATTTTGTCTCCCTACAATAAAGACAGTAGAGCAGAAAGAAGATAACTGAGCACTGAAATCCACATGTACACCACACTTCCTCTTGACAGTAGAGTGGGTGTCAAGAACACAGTGTAGCCCTAACCGGTTTGGCACAGTGCACAGAGCGTCGGCCTGCAGACTGAAAGGTCCTGGGTTCGAGTCCAGTCAAGGGCACGTACCTTGGTTGTGGGCACATCCCCAGTGGGAGGTGTGCAGGAGGCAGATGATCAAAGTTTCTCTCACATCCATGTTTCTACCTCTCTATCCCTCTCCCTTCCTCTATTTAAAAAATCAATAAAATATATTCTTAAAAAAAGTTAAAAAAAAAACAGAGGAAAGGAAGAGATTTTGTCCATAAAGAGAGTATGAGCAATTTCATATTGTTTTTGTCAGGCATTACTGTTGTAGTCCCTCAGATTGTTCCTCAAGGACACCAAAAACATGGCATCACACTTCACCCTTAAACCACAATCCCAGGGTGCTGAGCTCATTGCTTTGTACTACCTGCTGCACATAGTTCTTTGAACACTTCTCTCACACAGCTTCATTCCCAGAGGCACAACTTCAAAGGTAATGCAAATTCGCTGTAGCGGGGACGGGTTGTTTCCTAATTACCTTACTTTCCAAAATTATAGATTACTACTGCCATATTCCATTTCTCTCTTGCCATCTCCCTTACCCATGCCCGTGGAGATTTCCAAGCCCAGGTAACACTGACGTATACAATCTCATTCCTCACCATCAGTGTGTCATCCCCAACAACAAAAGGGTACATAAAAGTCAGCTAAGCCCTGAACCTGGCAGGTAGCACCAAATTACCCTTCTTTTCAGGCAATTACCCCCAAATCATTCTTATTTTATCATCCAGATTCCACCAGAAATGGACTCTCCCTTCATTCACTCTTATGTCAATGTCAGGGTGCTCTGGCCATGAATTCACACTCCCTCTCCAAGTGCACATCACTCTATCTTCCACACCTCTGACACCTGCACTCCTACACTCCCAGCCCCCACAGTCATCTCCTTTTGTGTGGTCAGAACGTGTGTTCCAGAGAATGCTTGCCAAGTTCAAACAGGATCAAGTACTGCTCAGACTTTGATAGTCCACACTCATAGAGGCAGCCTTGAGTCCTGCTATGAAGGCCTCTCTCCATGACTGTTTTTCCTTCAATCTAACCTATGAAAAACCACAATCAGATCTCAGATACCCAGACCCTAAATCCCCTAGTGCTGCACTTGACGTCCTTTCATCAATCACAGCCAACATCTGTCCACTTCACCGTTACTCAAGTCCCAGCTGCGTTTACCCTCTTTATCATGCCCAGTGAATCTCACAGATGAACGTTCACGCCTGGACAAAAAAAAAATTGAAGGTCCACTGCTGTAGGCCTAAGATATGTCATATCCCGCCTTAGCCAGTTTGGCTCACTATATAATGCCTCAGCCTGCCAATCTCAGGTTTTGGGTTCAATTGTGACCAAGGGCATGTACCTAGATTGCAGGCTTCTCCCTGGCCGGGGCCCAAGTCAGGGCATAGGTAGGAGGCAATCAAACAAAGCGATCCTCTTACTTTGATGTTTCTCTATTTTTCCTTCTCTTCCACATTCGATAAAAATCTATGCAGACATATCCTCAGGCGAGGATAAAAAAAAAAAGGAAGAAATGTCATATCCTATGAAAGACATATCTACAAAATGCCTCAAGAAAGTTGTCATTTTTTCATGGTGAAGGGACTGGAGAGTGTATTAATGTAAACACCTTGGTTGCTGCGGTGACTGGCAGTGGCTGTAGCAGCGGGGTGACGCGGCTGATGGCTTTTTTTGAATAGCCGGATCGCCTCCCAGAAAGGGAGGCCAGACTGCGGCTTAGGTACGTTCCTCACTGGGAGCAGGGAGCAGGCCTAAGCTGTCAGTAGGACATCCCCTGAGGGCTCCCAATATATGAGAGGGCGCAGGCTGGGCTGAGGAAAACCCACCCCCCCACTGTACGAATTTTGTGCACCGACATTCGTGTGTATACACACACACACACACACACATTCATACTAGGGGCCTGGTGCACAAAAATGTGTGCACTTGGGAGGTCCCTCAGCCCAACCTGTGCTCTCTTGCAGTCTGGGTCCCTTCTAGGGATGTCCACCTGCTGGCATGCCTGGCCAGCCTGCGTGAGGGGCTGATGGCTGTTTGCAGGCTGGCCAAGCCCCCCAGCGGCATCCCTCACCCCATTGGTGTGTGGCCAGCATGGATGATGGGCTGAGGGGCGCTTTCAGGCTACCCACAGTCCCTTCAGGTTTTGGGTCCCTACTGGGGTACCTGGCCAGCCTGTGAGGGGCTGATGGCTGTTTGCAGGCTGGTCAATCCCCCCAGTGGTGTCCCTCACCCCATTGGGGTGTGGCCAGCCTGGGTGATGGGCTGAGGGGCGCTTTCAGGCTGCCCACAGCTCCCATTGACCCAATGTCCCAGCAACGCTGGTTGGAAGCAGGTTACTGGGGTTTCTCTTCTATAATTAATACACTGTTCCTTTAAGCCGAGGCCTAGGCAGTTAATCAAACCTCCTGTCTGCTTCAGCTTGTGGCTTCTATAATGAAACAATGTTGTGCTTAGTAGTCACCCGCCTGCTGTTTGCTTCAGCTCCGGAGGCTTCTATGATTGAGACATTGTTGCAAATATGTTCTTGCCTGGAACCGGGAGAAGGCCAGCCAGCCGCAAACAGTTTCACTCCTGCTGCAACGCACGCTGCCTGTTTACTCAGCTTCGTGAATGGCGGCCTCCATCTTGGCTGGGTTCATTTGCATACAGCTGCTCTGATTGCCTGGTGGGCATGCCTTAGGCGTCCCAAAGTGATGGTCAATTTCAATACTACCCTTTTATTACATTAGATATATATGAAATCGACCCCATATCTAATCTGATAAAAGAGTAATATTGAAATTGTCCATTTCTTCGGGACACCTAAGCCACACCCAACAGCCAATCAGAGCGGCTGTATGCAAATTAATCGAGCCCAAATGGAGTCCGGCAGTTACAGAGGTCGAGTAAACAGAGGCCTCCATTGCACCGGGAGTAAATTATTTGCCAGCCTGCTGGGTTTCTCCCGGATCAGGCAACAACATATTTGCAACACTATTGCAAACACAGAAGCTGCCGAGCTGAAGCAAACAGCAGGCTGGGCCGGACTACTCAGGCAACAGTCTTTCAATTATAGAAGCCACAGAGCTGAAGCAGACAGGAGCCTTCGTTACCTGCCTAGGCCTCGGCTTAAAGGAACAGTGTATCAATTATAGAACATAAATAAACCCCAGAAACCTGCTTCCAGGCAGCCTTGCTGGGACATTGGGTTAATGGGAGCTGTGGGCAGCCTGAAAGTCAAAAAACAGCCCTCAGCCTGTCACCCACGCTGGCCACACCCCAATGGGGTGAAGGACCCCCACTGGGGGGGCGTGGCCAGCCTGCAAACAGCCATCAGCCCCTCACCCAGGCTGACCAGGTACCCCAGCAGGGACCCAAAACCTGAAGGGACTGTGGGCAGCCGGAAAATGCCCCTCAGGTCCTCACCAAGGCAGCCCAGGCACCCCAATAAGGAGCCAAAACCTGAAGAGGATGTAGGCAGCCTGAAAATGGCCCACAGCCCGTCACCCAGGATGCCCACACCCGAATTGCATGAAGGTCCGCACTGGGGGGCATTGCCAGCCAGCAAATAACCATCAACCCCTCACCCAGGCTGACCAGAAATGCCAGCAGATGGACATCCCCAGAGGGGTACCAGACTGTGAGAGGGCACAGGCCGGGCTGAGGAACCTCCCGAGTGCACAAATTTTTGTGTACCCGGATATAAATATATATATATATATATATATATATATATATATATATATATACACTCACACGTTTACTTATTTATCATATTTCCCAGTTCCTGATTTAACTCGCTCTTTAAGCTTTTGCATATTCTGGTACCTATACCCTATAGGACCTCCCTTTTGACAACAAGGTCCACGTCATGAAGCCCTAATACTGGCCTTAGGATTCTTGGCTTACTGTCTGCTCAAAGTCGCAGGTCCAAGGGCTACAAGAGCAGCTGACAGTCCCAGGACATCACTATGTCAGAGGCCAAAAGTGTGTGAGGCCCTGAAATAAGCTCCTCAAACCCGAACACCATTCGATTCTGCATTTGCAGGAATTCATGGAAAGAAAATGGTCTGTTGAAAGCCTGGCAAAAAAACCGCTCAGTGCCCTTGCCCAGCCCAGAGGCCAGGTGCCCTCCAGATGCCTGTGTCACCTCAGGGCTCAGTCCTCAGCGCTCACTCTTGCCAGTTCCCTTATCATTTACAGGACTTCCCCTTCCTGTCCACAGCTGCTGTCCTCTGTCCTCTAGTCTGTCCTTCCTCTGAGCAACTTTAGGAAAAGTTAGAATCCTGCCTCA